>CAIGQZ010034999.1:7337414-7358303 GCA_903798205.1 Danio tinwini | reverse complement strand
TAATAATAATAATAATAATAATAATAATAATAATAATAATAATAATAATAATAATAAACACTTTGATTGACATTTTCTTTTTGTATGTGTCATCAAAGGGTGAAACCCCGCCCATTAGTGACATTCTCTACCTCATTAGAATAAACAACCCTGACTAAGAAGCAGCCACTATGCTGAGACATTTGTAGCTCCGCCCTCTTTTGAAAAGATGGCTGTGAACACAATCTCATTTGAATTTAAAGCGACAGTCACCAAAATGGCACAATTTGGATCAAAGCATAAATTGGACAGGTTCATAGAGTTATAAAACATATCTGTGGGTTAAAATGAGATGAAACTTCACATACACACTATATAGGGACATCAGAGATTTATTTCCATCTTGTTAAAAGGGGCTAACTCTAAGATTGATCAAATTGATTTTACACAGATAATTATGTAATTGTGTTCTTTTGCTGAAAGGGTGTTTTTGTTTTACATAATCTTATCTCCATGAAACAAAGAACAAAGCATCAAAACAGCAAGTCAGTTTCACTTCAGTTTGGGCTACTAATTTGATAAGCAAATGTAAAACCTTTTGCCAATCACATAATTAGCAAGAAGAAAAGGAAGCAAAAACAGTGTTTGCATGAACTATAGAGTTTTACACACACAACTGCCATTTATTACTGAGCAAACAAACACAGCAGCATATGGCTTTCCATAAAGAGTAAATACTAAATCAGAGGATTCAACATGATGTAGGCACAATACCACACATGTGAACTGAGAATCTCTATTTCCTTGAACTCTATAAACAGCACAAAAAGCAGCTGCATTTAGGCCAAAGCCACAGAACTCCCCACAGACACAGCAGGAAGACGATTACGGCATGAAGGAACACACATAAAAAACAAACTGTGCATAAAGACAAGAACTAAAAATATTCTTTTTGTGTGTGTGAAAAGAATAATGACGATAAACTTTAAGCTTTGAAATAAGAGGAATAAATTACATATTCAAATACACTCACTGGCCACTTTATTAGGTACACCAGTCCAACTGCTCATTAACGCAAATTTCTAATCAGGCAATCACATGGCAGCAACTCAATGCATGTAGACATGGTCAAGATGATCTGCTGCAGTTCAAACCGAGCATCAGAATGGGGAAGAAAGGTGATTTAAGTGACTTTGAATGTGGCATGGTTGTTGGTGCCAGACGGGCTGGTCTGAGGATTTCAGAAACTGCTGATCTACTGGGATTTTCAGGCACAACCATCTCTAGGGTTTACAGAGAATGGTCCAGAAAAAACTAAAATATCCAGTAAGTGGCATTTCTGTGGGCACAAATGCCTTGTTGATGCCAGAGGTCAGAGGAGAATGTCCAGACTGGTTCCAGAAAGGCAACAGTAACTCCAATATCCACTCATTACAACCGAGGTATGCAGAATAGCATCTCTGAATGCACAGCATGTCATACCCTTAGGCATATGGGCTACAGCAGCAGAAGACCACACCGGGTGCCACTCCTGTCAGCGAAGAACAGGAAACTGAGGCTACAATTCACACAGGCTCACCAAAATTAGACAATAGAAGATTGGACATGCTGCCTGGGCTGATGAGTCTTGATTTCTGCTGCAACATTGTAGGGTCAGAATTTGCCATCAACAACATGAAAGCATGGATCCATCCTGCCTTGTATCGACGGTTCAGGCTGCTGCTGGTGGTGTAAAGGTGTGGGGGATATTTACTTGGTACACTTTGGGCCCATTAGTACCAATTGAGCATCGTGTCAACGCCACAGTCTACCTGAATATTGTTGCTGACCATGTCCATCCCTTTATGACCACAGTGTACCCATCTTCTGATGGCTACTTCCAGCAGAATAACATGCCATTTAATAAAGTGCAAATCATCTTAGACTGGTTTCTTGAACATGACAATGAGTTCACTGTACTCAAATGGCCTTCACAGTTACCAGATCTCAATAGAGCACCGTCCTCTCTGAGGAATATTTCTAGTACCTTGTTGAATTCATGCCATAAAGGATTAAGGCAGTTCTAAAGGCAAAAGAGGTTCCAACCTAGTACTAGTAAGGTGTACCTAATATAGTGCCAGATGAGTGTACATTTAAATAGACAACGGTTGTTTTAAATAGTAAAACAATTGTTAAAATGTTACTGGTTTTGCTGTATATTATATCAAATCAATGAAGCCTCGGTGAGTAACTATATATATATATATATATATATACACACATACCTTTAGTGCTAAATCATGGTACAAATATGCTGCAATCACAGTAAAACAAACTAGTAGTGTGGAAGCTAAATCACACTAGAAACATGCTAGCAGTGTGATAAATCTTAGTACACAGCAGCTATCCATCTATCTGTCTGTATCTGTCATCAGGCTTAAAACTACTAAAACTTAAACTACTTCTAACTTTATGACTGTTTGTCTTAGTACAAATAAGCATCCTTTATATATAATTTCAGATGTAAAGAATACCTTTCTTAGATGAAATTGAGTGCTCTCGTGTGCTCTCCTGAGTGACCAGCTCTGGTGTGGAAAAGGTTGTGACGACAGGTGAGCTATAATCCACAAGGATGCCAGTGGCCATGGTTTGAGATTTAAATAATGACTAGGACAAAACAAAGACAAGTATTTTCATACTTTATATACAATATGAAGTCCAAAATTTTTAACTGCGCTCCAATGATGTAGGAAATAGGACTTTCAGCACATCAGTGGGTGTTTATCACGACCAAATATTGTTACAAGTAATACCAAAACAAATAATATTTCACATTTAACCTCAATAGAGTCAGGTAGATTCCAGATTAAGTGTCTGTCATAAGGTTATTTTTTGGCAAGAAATGTGAGCGATGAATGACCACTGAGGTATTAGAAGTACCATCTCCGAAATCATCGAAACACATTTTCAAATATGTGCTATCCTTATAAATATAAACCACATACAAGTCTAAATAATGATATTCTTGGCTGAAAAAAGTCTCAAAAATGCATAATAGTGATTTTAGTCCTGACACTTGTTTTAAGAAAAGAAGCTGACGCAGTGATGACCAGTGCTGTTATCACTACGAATGCACCGAAATGAAAAATCAGAGCCATTTGGGATGTACTTGTCCAATAACCGAAACTGCTTTATATTATTCTTTATTTTATTAAATGATTTAAAGCAATTTTGTAATACTTTTTCCAAAATTAACTCAATAACTTGCGAGTTAGTAAAATAACCATGTTTTATAGACAATTCAAAGTCTATATTACCAGCATTGCCAGCACAGTAATTGCAAGCAGCAGAAATAAGTGTAATAAATAATGTCCTGTAGACACGTTATTCGAGTGGAACAGCTACTCGTCGATGCACACAACTTCTCTTGCACTTTGTTCTGCATAAAAACAAACTTCCCTTGTAGAGCACAAGCCATTACAATGAATGAGTTTCATAGTGCAGGCCTTTCCGTGTCCAGTGTGAAAGCTGCCTTATACTGAATTGTAACAGCTGAAAAAAGAGCCAGAACACTGCCGGGTAGAGTGGCAGTCTGGGTAGTTTTTTGGTTTATATTTTTCAGCCGAAAATCTAAAATGCTATTTTTGGCCAATAATTGTCAGCAGCCGAAAATTTGATGCATCCCTTGTTATCACTAGAAAATTGCACAGGTATCAGATGATAAATTCGAAATCCATAAAGAACTGTATATATATATATATATATTGTATATATATATATAACTGTATATATATATATATGCTGCATAGTACCACTTTTGTGGTGATTTATTGCATTGTTCTTTTGTGAGATATACTGTATATACATTGTACTCTCTCTCTCTCTCTCTCTCTCTCTCTCTCTCTATATATATATATATATATATATATACTCACCGGCCACTTTATTAGGTACACCTTACTAGTACCGGAAATATTTGTCAGAGATTTTGGTCCATATTAGCAAGATAGCACCACGCAGCGGCTGCAGATTTATCGGCAGCACATCCATGATGCAAATCTCCCATTCCACCACATCCCACAGGAACTCTATTGGATTAAGAAGGGTGACGGCGGAGGCCATTTGAGTACAGTGAACTCATTGTCAATGTTCAAGAAACCAGTATAAGATGATTTGCGCTTTATGACATGGCGCGTTATCCTGTTGGAAGTAGCCATCAGAAGATGGCTACACTGTGGTCATAAAGGGATGGACATGGTCAGTAACAATACTCAGATAGGCTGTGGCATTGAAATGATGCTCAATTGGCACTAATGGGCTCAAAGTGTACCAAGTAAATATCCGCCACATCATTACACCACCAGCACCAGCATGAACCATTGATACAAAGCAGGATGGATCCATGCTTTCATGTTGTTGATGCCAAATTCTGACCCTACCATCCGAATGTTGCAGCAGAAATCGAGACTCATCAGACCAGGCAACGTTTTTCCAATCTTCTATTGTCCAGTTGGTGAGCCTGTGCAAATTGTAGCCTCAGTTTCCTGTTCTTAGCTGACAGGAGTGGCACCCGGTGTGGTCTTCTGCTGCTGTAGCCCATCCGCCTTAATGCTTGACATGCGTTCAGAGATGCTCTTCTACATACCTCGATTGTAACGAGTAGTTGTTTGATTTACTGTTGCCTTTCTATCAGCTGGAACCAGTCTGGCCATTCTCCTCTGACCTTTGGCATCAACAAGGCATTTGTGCCCACAGAACTGCTGCTCACTGGATATTTTCTCTTTTTCTGACCATTCTCTGTAAACCCTAGAGATGGTTGTGCGTGAAAATCCCAGTGGATCAGCAGTTTCTGATATACTCAGACCAGCCCGCCAGGCAGCAACAACCAAGTCACTTAAATCACCTTTCTTCCCTATTCTGATGCTCAGTTTGCAGCAGATTGTCTTGACCATGTCTACATGCCTAAATGCATTCAGTTGCTGCCACGTGATTGGCTGATTAGAAATTTGCGTTAATGAACAGTTGGTCAGGTGTACCTAATAAAGTAACCGTAGAGTGTGTATAACACCCCAAAAGTACAATGCAGCAAAGCATATTTTTTATTTAGAATATTTTTATTATTATGAATTTATTACCAATAATAATTGATAATTTTCAAGCACCAAATAAGCATATTTGAAGGATCATGTTGCACTGAACAATGAAGTTGTGATTTGCTACCAAAGAAATTAATTACATGTAGTTATATTACTCTTTTTATAGCATTTCTCTGACATAAACTGCATCTTTGTAAGAATAAGAGACTTAAACAGTTTTTAAATGTAATTTTTCTAAACGTTTAACCAACAGAGTAACTGTATTTGGTGCCAGTCCTTCAGAAGCAGTTCATACCTGTGTGTTAGCAGAGATTGTGTTCTCCAGAAGATTGATTTGACTCTCAGTGGCTTCACCTCTGCTCAGTGCTCTCTCCATACTCATGCTAATGGAATTTATTCTCTCCTTTATTGTCTTCTCGCAGCCCATAAGCACCTGAGCTGCCCGTAAGACCTCCGCCACCATGTCCTCTACTTTCCTTGAGGACTTCAGCAAGTCTTCAGCAGCCAGATGCTCTTCTAATGAATTGGTGACCACAGCCGCATCCCTAAACTGAATCTGGGCGTCTTCAGATGTGCTCGTTCCCTGGTCTTTGAGAAGCACCCTTGTGCGCTCCACCTCAAGGATTTGGAGGCATTTCTGCATGTCCCGTACAGCTTCTTGTGGGTCTTGGGCAGGCTGGTTTTTCTTGCCGTCTTTAGCCTGGCCTCTCCACCAAGTGATTGCTGCTGCTATGTGGGCCCCCTGTGTTTGATTCTTGGCTTTGTGCTGTCCATGCACTGCCAGTGGAGATTCAAGAAGCTCCAGTTCTTTTAGACTGGAAATCAGATGGACAACATCCGTTATTCAAAGCAATGTTAAAGTGCCCCATTATGTGTTTTTTTTAGTCTGAGTGAACTGGAAGTTTTTATTTTAGTGAAACAACATATTTCCAACTGTAAATTAATATTGAGTAGGGGGTGGGGTTTTATTTTTGCTCATCTCTGACTTGCAGCAAACGAGTAGGAGGGGTATGGCTAAGCATAAAAACCAAGGCTGTTTCTCATTATGTGTTCTTAAGCAATCTTGCGTCCTTGTGTTCTCATGTAACGTCATCATCAACCATCAAAGTTCAGTTTCAATACTCAAGACCACAAGAATGGAGGATGCGTGAAAGTTCCCGCATATGTTCTTGGTATCAAGGATGCATCGATGCAGATTTGAGTGCAAAACTTGCTCTTGAAACCCAGAAGAGTTCGTTCTTCTGAGGTAACCTATATTTATATTATAAATTCTGAGTGTGCCTCACACAGGTAAGTGGGCTAAACAAACCACCTGTATAAACACTTTCTCTCTTTCTCTCTCTCTCTCTCTCTCTCTCTCTCTCTCTCTCTCTCCTCTCTCTCTCTCTTTCTCTCTCTCTCTCTCTCTCTCTCTCTTAATTTAATTCAATAATTGGTTTATTGGCATAACAAATGTTACAAATGTATCGCCAAAGCAGTTATAAAGTTTACAAAAAAAAATAAAAGAACATACAAATATAATAAAAAACACAGTAAACAGTATTAGTAGTAGTAAAAAAAAGATATATACATATAATAAAATAAAAAATATATATAAATAATATATCAATTTATCCAATATATCATATTATTACTCAATATATCATACTATTATTCAATCTCTCTCTCTCTCTCTCTCTCTCTCTCTCTCTCTCTCTTTCTCTCTCTCTCTCTCTCTCCAAAAAAAACCAAACTCTAGCACTCCTACTCTAGCACTAAAACAAGTACAAACAAGTTACTTTGTAGGACTAGAACTTCTTGTATGTATTACCTCTTCTTGTCAAATCGCTAAATTCCTCCTCAATTGTAAGTCGCTTTGGACAAAAGCATCTCCTACATGACTAAATGCAAATATTAGGCCCAACCATAAAATTTACATAATCAGAGAAGGAATTTCATTCCAGAGCAGAAGCAAATGGTTAGACCATAGGTCTCAAACTCGATTCCTGGAGGGCCACAGCTCTGCACAGTTTTGCTCCAACTCTAATCTAACACAGCTGATCCAAAGAATTGAGGTGTTCAAAAGAGTCTTTAACACCTTTATTAGTAGCATCAGCTGTGTTTGATCAGGTTTGGAGCAAAACTAGGCAGAGCTGTGGCCTTCCAGGAATTGAGTTTGAGACCTATGGGTTAGACGGTCTCCTGCAATTGGTTTACATTCATCCAAGGTCAAAAGAACCATAATGCAGCATCAGCTCAATGTTCTCAGGGTTTGGTTAGATCAGGGATGGGCAACTTCAGTCCTGGGGGGGGGCACTGTTCTGCAGAGTTTTGCTCCAGCAGTAATCAAACACACCTGAACAAGCTAATCAGTGTCTTTAAGATGACTAGAAAGCTATAGGCAGGTGCATTTGATTAGGGTTGGAGCTAAACTCTGCAAGACAGTGGCCCTCCAAGATTGAAGATTGAAGTACTCAAGTAAATTTTTCTCTTTTTTTCTCTTTGGGGCATGTGAGAATACAGAAATCACACTCTGGTGCGCTCCAGAAAAATGGAATGGTTCAAGGATCTCAAAACTTGAACTAGGAGTTTAGTTTCTAGGAGTCTACACCCCTGCCCAATCCTGTTCCTGGAGATTTACATTCATGCAGAGTTCAGCTCCAATCCTGATCAAACACAACCAAACCAACTAAGTATGATCTGAAGGAGCACTTGGTAATTAAAGACAGGTGTGTTTGATCAAGGTTGCAGCTGAACTCTGGCCAACAGGATTGGGCACCCCTGGTCTACACTAATTGGTCAGGTGGCCTAATTTGTTTTGGTTGGTCCTCCACTTGAAGTGTGTGTAGAAAACCAAATGCTTAATCTCAGCTTCAGGTGTTTCTTAGCAATTGTATGAGCAGTGATATAAACAGTGATGATGGCACTGGTTTTACCTTGTCAATTTGAGTAGTTGTCCAACAGTGATGCATGGAAGTAGTAGCTAATCAACCCAAACCACCATAATAACCGGAGGTTTATCAGAGGTAGGTTTTTATTTAGCTTATGATACAAAATTAGAGATCGAGGTAGCGAATCAGCAAAGAAAATAGCCTTCTTTTAAATCTTAAAACAACACAAAACAAACTCTTCCAGGCCTCAGCAACAACTACAAGTGTTTTAAAGTACAAGTAGATTGTTTTTGGACAGCTAATAGACTGGTGATGTGATTTGTTTTACTTTTTTTTTTACAAACCTGGTAAAGGAATTACTGACGACAGTTCTACTTATCCACTTCACATGCACAATGATCTTAGTAAAATTGTAGACCTTTTACACTGACAAACAGCTGGATATATTACAAACTACATGAAAGGTATGATATCCGAAAAATCATAATTGGGGCACTTTACAAGACAGCAGGAAAAAAATCCTTACAGCGTCACCAGCTCATGACTGGAACTTCCATGCTGTTGTTGGTCTTGCAGATACTTCTCACTTGCACAGTTGCTAACTTTATCCTGAGGACAAAGAAAGAAAATACTAAGGATTTGGATGACTAAATTAAATAACGTTTTCATTTTTGAATTAAGTCAAAGGTTTGTTATCACTGCAATAACATTGTGGTATTTATTAATAGTTTATTAATAATATTTTGATTGTTGTATATATATTTTTTTCATTTATTCATTCATTTACTTTTTGGCTTAGTCCCTTTATTAATCCAGGGTCGCAACAGCGGAATGAACCACCAACTTATCCAGCATATGTTTTATGCAGCAGATGCCCTTCCGCTGCAACCAATCAATGGGAAACATCCATACACACACATTCAAACACAAACACTATGGACAATTTAGCTAATCCAATGTACTATACTGCATGTCTTTTGGAGCACCTAAAGGAAACCTACGCAAACATGGGAAGAACATGCAAACTCCACACAGAAATGCCAACTGACCCAGCCTAGGCTCGAACCAGCGACCTTCTTGCTGTGAGGCAATTGTGCTTCCCACTGCGCCACCATGACATCCATATATATATTTTCAATACAAGTTATTTCAGTACATAAATTTGCATTAAATTAAAATAAGAAAAGTTTATTTGGCAACTGTATAATGATGCAATTTTCATTTTGTTTCCTTGATTTAGTTTTAGATAACTATAATAAACCAGGATACCTTTAAACCTAAGAAAGTTAGATTTTTATTTAATTCTTTTTTTTTATAATCCTGTCACAAAAATACAGATTTTTTTTCACAGAAATTAAGACAATTAATGAAAATTCAAGCACACTAGCAGCTAGCATTGTTGTCCCATATATATATATATATATATATATATATATATATATATATATTCATGCTGAAGTTGTGAGCATTTCTCACGTTCTCTGAGAGTTGTGCATGGAGAATATGGGACAGCTCCACAGGCTTAATCTTCTGAATGTGTTGGATGTCTCTCTGATGAGGGATGCTGAGCGAACCACGGATCAACTCCACAGACACATTCTGAGACTGAAGAAAACAAGAGGGCAATAATTACTGTTTTTACAGTACTATGAGGGGTAGGTTTAGGGTTGTGGTAGGGGTAGACGTTAATAAATTACAATTTAATGTGTAATTTATTAAGTAATATAAATAATTAACTATACAATTACTGTCTTTACATTTCAGTAAGGCAGAAGTGTCAAACTCTGCAGCCCTGCAGAGTTTAGTTCAAGCCCTGCTTCAACACACCCATCTGTAGATATTGTAAGCTGAAAAAAAATATTATATGCTATTCCTTCTATGCTAATGAAGGACTACAGAGACATTCCAAGCATGGGATGGGTCCTCCTGGCGTGGCAGAGTTCATCACACCTCCAATACACCTCTCTGCCATTTGCTTACAGTAACCATGTACCTTTTACCATACACAATTTATCTGCTCGTGATCTTCCTTCATATAACTTTGTCATGTTTGGTGTCATTTGACAGTTTTTGACTTGTGCGTTGTAGTGATGAAATCAACAGAGACATTGATTATATATATTTCAATACACAATTTATTTAGGGTGACGCAGTGGCGCAGTAGGTAGTGCTATCACCTCAGAGCAAAAAGGTTGCTGGTTCGAGCCTCGGCTGGGTCAGTTGGCATTTCTATGTGGAGTTGGCATGTTCTCCCTGCGTTCGCGTGGGTTTTCTCTGGGTGCTCCGGTGTCCCCCACTGTCTAAAGACATGCGGTATAGGTGTGTTGGGTATGCTAAATTGTCCGTAGTGTATGAATGTAATTGAGTGTGTATGGATGTTTCCCAGAGATGGGTTGCAGCTGGAAGGGCATCTGCTGCGTAAAAACATATGCTGGATAAGTTGGCGGTTCATTCCGCTGTGGCGACCCTAGATTAATTAAGGGACTAAGCTGAAAAGAGAATGAATGAATAAATGAATATACAATATATTTACCACAGTTAGGTCATGGCCTGAGGACAGTATGTTAATGTACTTCTCCCCCTATTTAACTCCTCAACTTTGCTTTCATGTTCAGCTGGTTTTGGGGGTTGATTTTTACTCATGTTTGACAATGCTTTGCTCAGGGTATAACAAGGAAAGGTAACTATTGATTTGGGAGAATGGCTTTTACTCTGCGTCTCCCGCACACCGGTGCGTAGCCTCATATGCTAACAAAGGCAGTTTCACTGTCTTTGCTGCTCAGCAGTGCATATGTTACAGCTAATTTCTTTATATGGTATGTTAGTTTGTTTCATTCTACTGTCTGTATATTTAAACATGTAACTCATAAACAACTTTGCCTGCTTTAAGGCGACTCTTTCTCTTTATCAATGATGATAACAACTTAATAGAGTCAGATTAATTACAATGGAGTCAGATAACTAAATGATCTAAACACGCCACCCTTCAACTCAGGGCCGGATTAACCAATGGGCATTATGGACACAGGCCCAGGGGCCCATGCACACTTGGGGCCCCTGCAAGGGGAGGGGGGGGGGGGGGGTTATTCAACGTTGGAATAAGCTAGTTAAGTGCTTCCCGCCAGCGCCGTTTGATCAACAGAGACAACATAACTAAAGAGAGCAGTAGACAGCAAGTGTGAGTGGCGTAGCTCGTAAAGAGCATGGCAACATATTTTGAGGCGATTAATCATGAACCCGGTTCGAATCCAGTGTCTGCTGAACACGTTCTTCTTTTTTCCCCCATTACATATCAGATTGGAAATACATTTATTTTCAATAGAAAGGAAATGTTTTTGTTTAAAATTAAAATAAAGTATAGAAAATATATAAAATGAGTCACAAAGTATTTAATAAGGATAATAATAATAAATATTCTATAATCAGTTATTTTCCACCTGGTGTTAAATGTTAGCGACATTATTATAGTAATTAATATAGTTAATCTGTATTTACAATGTTAGTCGCCCTGCTTCACCCATATTCTCTGACCTAATAAAGAGAGAGACAGAAAAAGCCCCTGAAGAGGAGAGAGACAGGAGAGAACTGGTACAGTGTGTGTGATTTCGGATACTTTCAGCTTTATAATCAAGTGCTTTTTGCCTACTCTTCTTCAGACAGTAGACAGGAGACAGTAAAAATCATTAATCAGTGTGTGTATTATGGAAGACTCAGATTCATAGAACTGGATTGGAGAGGTGTTATATCCAAATCATATGCATTATAAGTTTGTAGAAGTTATACATTAAAAAAATACCCTGAAATATATATTTTAGTACTGCTTCAGTGAACTTGAACAAGTATATTAAAAACCATTAATTTTCACTAGTTTTATTAATTTTTTTTTTTAAGTGTGCTTTAAATGCTTTTAAAATCAGGTAAATATTTGTAGACTGTAAATATATGTACTGTGTAATTTATTTTATAAAATGTGGGCAAATTATTATAGATTAACTTTATTTAAAAAATATTACATTAATCTTATTTTTTAATTCAACTATAGGGTGCGCCCTAAAACATTGCGCCCAGGGGCCTCTGAATTCTTAATCCGGGCCTGCTTCAACTGCTTTCTGCTTTCTGTTTATTGGTTCAGAATAGCAGCGTAAGCTTCTAGCCTTACATCAAACAAGCCTAAAGTACTCAATTGGTTGGATCGGGTGTGTTTAATTAGGGTTGGAACTAAACTGTGAAGAGCTGCAGCCCTCCAGGAACTGAGTTTGACAACTGTGCTTTAATGCAGTGTTTCTCAACCATATTGAGGAGGACCACCAGCGCTGCATGTTTTGGATTTCTTCTTTGCCTGTCACACTTATTACAAGTGTTTCAGTCTCTGCTAATGAGCTGTTGATCTGAATCAGGTGTGTATGGTTACGGAGACATGGAAAATGTGCTGAAACAATGCTGTGATGGGTAGGTTTGGAGTGGGGGTAGATGTTAATAAAATACAAATAATGGGTAATTTAATAAATAAATAATAATAAATAACTTTTGCTAACTTCCAGCCGCAGCTGTATCCCTATACTTAAAAGGACAAATTACTTTTTGTATTCGGATTTTGAATTTATTAACCATCACAGACCAACAAGTTTGAGCATCTAATAAGGCAGACCAGGAAAACATATATCAACAACATTACATTTTTTCTGTGATATTGATTATAGTCAGCACTTTAACACACAATATATGAAGTAACTTACATTTCATTTAAGAGACAAGTCTCCACAGTCCTAAGTCTGTTTTGATCCACCAAAGTAGCAGCTTGTCAAAGTCAAAACTGAATCAATCCAGGCGATTCATTTTTGAGTGAATCAGTGCTTTTGAACGGAGTAGGTGCGTTCGACATGAAGCACAGCTGCAGCCGGTGCTCAACGAGATTAGCCGCGCGCAGGCGCTATACTGCGGAGTTGAAAGCGGAGCTGTCAAGCTGGACACTTCGGGGCTCGAAGTTGCTGCAGTCATGATGACCGATCACATGACGGGATCGTTTATTTATTTGTTTATTTATTGCAATAACAACAAAAGATTTACAGTACAAATAAAACAGAACACAGTCTCTACAAACTATAGTTCATTTTAAACAAGGGAATTATGAATTAAAAGTAGCCTATATAACAAACGCATGAGAAATAAGTGGAAAACGAGCACATAATAAGGAAATACATATCCTATCCACGCATAGGCCTATTAAACAAAACAATAAGCACAAGTTCTTGGAGTTTAAGCATCAGTCTTTGGGTACTAGATGTTGAATGGTATGTCAATACTGTTCCAGTGCTTGATTGAATCTTAAAGTCTAAGGTTTGAATATGCTAAAAAGGGTTTACATTTATTTACATTTATAGATATAAAACTTTCCAATATATATTAGTGTAACACCCAAAACAAGATGTTTTGATTACGTCTTAAACAATGATTATTTTGGATAATAAAAACTTTTAATCCATAGAGATTAAACAAAAGGACCACAATAAATGAGCTACATTAAATAGAAAATACCCAGAAAGAGCAAGTACATCAATGACACTTTTAACATTTCTGCATAAATGGCTTAAAAGGACATAAAATATGTTATAATCATATATTTTTTATATTTAATGAAATATTTACCTAATTTGTTAAGAAATCTGTATGGGGTGTCAGGATCAATGATAATAATTATTATATTATAGGTCTGTAAGAGTTATTTGAGTTAATATTTGGTCATTCACTAAAATGTATAATACAGTAGTCTGTATAAAAAAGGCCGAATAAACCTGTTCAAACAATCTAGACATTATGAACAAATTATTTAACAAAAGATGATTACTGCAGTAAAATATCTGTAGTCTTTTAATAAGCATCATGTGTACAAGATAGAGAGGGTATGAACAGATAATTGTTTGTTTTGAAATTTGTGAATCGAAATTTGTCCAGTAATAAACCCGAAACACTCGTGGATGTTGTCATGCTGTAAACTCGGCCAATCGTGTAACATCAGTGTCGTCATCGCAGTTCCAGCAGGTGCTCTTCAGGTGCTGCGCGGGCTGACTCAATCATCTGATCTCGGAGCACTGTCGCGGTACTTTGATGCCACATGTGACAGTCACATGGCGTCAGCGCAGCATCAATCCGGCCAAAATTTCGAAACGGCATGCACTGCTTTAAAGGGCACCTATGGTGAAAAATCTACTTTTCAAGCTGTTTGGACAGACATATGTGTAGGTATAGTGTATAGAACGTCATATTGGGGTGATATAAACACACTCAGTCCTTTTTTTTTTCAATTTAACAACATAAAAACGGTGGACCAATTGGAGTGGTTTTGAGATCGACCGCAACTTGACGTAGGAGTGCGGTCCCCCCGCCCACCAATATTGATTGACAGGTGGCCATTACCATATCCTCAGTATGTTGTTTGACGTCCACCATTTTCAGCGTGTGAGTCAAAGTGACGTCACCAAAGAAACACCCTTGCTCTATTTTTAGATGTAAGGCTCATTGGGCTCAACATTCACCACATTATTGCTCTCCTTGTCGCCAGTGTTTGTAAGTTTTGGTGTGTTTGCATACATGTGTACTTTTCATTGTGTCTTCCTTAAACTTCAGCGGTTTGCATTTCCTGCGGTCACAGAAGCTCCCTGTCATCTTAACTAGGTGCAGCTGGAAAGTGCAAGCGCGTTGCCTCACGTGCTCATCCCTCCATTGGAAATAACAAACTAACGATGCGCAGCGCCATGCATTTCACGTTGTCGCGGATGAAAGTGAGGACTGGGGGGTTTGCTCACTATTCTGTCGCCTAGGTCGCCTCTATGGACGCGCTGGCCCTGCTCAGGACACTGTTCATATTTCTGCCGCGCCACAGAGCATTATCTGAATAGTTCCATTTTAAATAACATGCGAATGTGCGCGTCTGGTGTGCCGCGTCATGGCTCTGAGCGGCGCGTCCGGTGTATGACGCCCTTTAGTTATAGCAGGTTCAAGCAGTTTAAGTTCAAGCAGGTCGTACACCAGAAGCGCCGCTCGGCGACACGCAGTGTCGCGCCACGCAGCGGCATGCATTTCTGAATTCTAAACATAAGTTTCTAACAGGTGACACACCGACGCTGCAAGTGTGCAATACTTTCAACTGTCATGTGCGCGCCGTGTTGCGGTGCATCCGGTGTGTGATGCCCTTCAGTCAAAGTTAATTCAGTGTGCTTTATTAGTCTTGGTGTAGGCTACAAGCTCGGAGCTTTAAACTAGCACACAGTTGGCTGTAAAACTCTACAAAGACACAAATGATTTTGTACTCTCTGCTTGGTCTGTGTCTGAGTCGTACATGTACAGCTGGCTGGTACTCTCACTCATGTTGCTTCTCTCTGTCTGCCTGTCTATTGCAATGCACAAAGTGGGGGAGCTCTTGGCTCCGCCCCCTTGTTAAGTTGGGCGGGAAGTCGAAACTAATTTTCATGTGAAGCAACACGCCCCTAAAACAGCAAACTGTGTACACGCCCCCAAAATGGCACTTTTCAACACATCATAATAAAAAAAATCTGAATTGTGTTTTGAACTGAACCTAAACTGGCACACTCAGAAGAACCATAATATTAATATTACATCTTAAAAAAGGGGTAAAATAGGTGCCCTTTAAGACAGATTTCGATCGGTCTGTGCAGCGCTGCATGAAGTCGAACGCACCTAATGATTTACTGATTCATTTAAGTCATGATCACCATCTATTGGCGTAAAGAAAAAAGGTAAATTTCTTTGATAGTATTTGGTGTCAAAATTTAATATACAGAAATTATTTTATATACATATAAACAATATTAAATGCAACTAGGCCTTTCAAATAACCTTTTTAATACAATGTCAATGTTTAATACAAATAGGTCTATATAAAATTGTACAATAGACATAATTTAGCTCAGAAAGAAGACTCATTTTAATGCAAGAAAAAAACATGTAAAGCTTTGTTAGACTTGTTTTGATGTCATGTTTGAAAACATACATTCACTGCCTATGTGCTTTAGAATATTACCAATCAGAATAAGTTAATCTCTTTACTCCAAACTTCTAATTTGACAATATTACAAAGTCCACTTAAGTATACTTAAGTATAAAAATCTACTTGTATTATTTCTGTTCTTTCTGTTATCAATTAATAGTGAACACAAGTTATATAACTCAAAAATACATACATTTAAAAAGGTTGATACTGATTGTATTGTTGAATTGAAAATATGGATCCTGGTGCCCCAGTATAGTGAAAGGGATGCTATACTGTCGCCCATCATCATTTTGCCAAGTACGATGCGATAATGGAATAACATCTATGTTGATCCTGAAACATAATTTTTGTTCAAAAATGTAATCCATACCTATTCTCTACCCCTAAACCAACGCATGACTGTAAATTATTCCCAAAACCAGAGGGGAATAGTTGGATAACAATCATATAGTGCATAAACCTAACTGTAAGCCTAACAAAAAACATAAACATATCCCTTAATTCTGATTGGCTGATGGAAATATTGTTGCATGATCAACATAGATGTTAACCCAGGAACATGTTCTACTTGGTGAAATCAGGTTGGCGCTATACTGTCAGTGAGCCCCGTGTATGGCTTTGGGTGTATGGGTGTATGGCCATACACAGTAAATGCGCAATTTACATGCACATTTATAAAATATAGCTTTAAAACCTAATTTTGTGTTCTTCAATAATTCATAACCTATTAAAAGCAGTTAAACTGTTACCGGTTGTGCCTCCTGAATCTCTCGATGCAGAGACAGATGGTTTGCCACATCAGTCCTGTCTGGAGCACACGAGCTGATGTGGTATTTATTTAACCTGCCAGTTCAAACAAAGTTCAAACAAAGCCATTAAAGTCAACATCGGATAATAAATTTAGTTTGACCTAAAAAGTTCAATACTCTTCTTATAATTATCACATAAAAATTGCATAATTACCATAAGCTGTATTCTTTTTTACATAAGTGATGTTTAACAGTGCAAAGAGATTTACACAGTAATTACAATATAATTTATTCTAGATGACTTGCCTAATTAACCGAACTTGCCTTTAACTTAATAACCTAAAGCCTTTAAATTGCACTTTAAGCTGAATGTTAGCATCTTGCAAAATAACTAGAAAATAATATGTCCTCTCATCATGAAAAAGATTACAGAAATGACTTATTAAATTATTATGTTTTACTAATGTGTTGAACAAAAATCCTCTTATGTTCATGTTAAACATTCATTTTCTTTTCGGCTTAGTCCCTTTATTAATCTGGGGTCGCCACAGCGGAATGAGCATGTGTTTTACGCAGCGGATGCCTTTCCAGCCGCAGCCCATCTCTGGGAAACATTCACACTCCGGACAATTTAGCCCACCCAATTCACCTATACCCCATGTCTTTGGACTGGGGGAATCCGGAGCACCCTGAGGAAACCTACGCGAACGCAGGGAGAACATGCAAACTCCACACAAAAAGGCCAACTGACCCAGCTGAGGCTCGAACCTGCGACCCAGCGACCTTCTTGCTGTGAGGCGACAGCACTACCTACTGCACCACTGCGTCGCTCATGTTAAACAGTACTTAAGAAATATTTTAAAAAGAATGAAAATAAAAGAGTCTAGAACAATGTGATTTCATAACCTGTTGAAGTCATGTAAATGAATAAAATAATAGGCAATTTTGTAATACACATAGTTCTTTTATACCAGGGGTGCCCAAACTTTTTTTATGAATGGCTAAAAACCAAACTTGATTGAGGGTGGTGGGCCAAAGCTAAATATACCAAAATGTATTACATTAAAGTTGCCATGGTAACTTCCTAGTTTAATCATGTTTAAAATATAGAGAAAAAAATCTTATTAATAATAATTTTTAACCTATTTATTTATTATTTACTTTTTTTTTTTACATTTTATGATGTACTTCTTACAATAAAACCATGAACAATCTAATTCATAACACAATTGTATTCAATTTTTTGTTGTTGTTGTTTTTTTTTTTAGGGAAATATATGTGTCCTAAAAGTGTTTTTAGCAATGTGTCACACATATACATCTATCAACATCTAAAAAAAACGTGTTTAGGGTTTCATGGCCTTATTTGGTAGCTAAGCAATTAAATAAACAAGCAAACAAAACAACAAACAAACAAACAAACAAACAAACAAACAAAAGGTTATGTTAAGTTAGAAATGATGATCTCTGTTTGAGGGATTCGCCCCAACTTTCCCCATCATTTGTCCATCGCTCTGATTGGTTGGCGGGCCAAATCAAATGTTGGCCAACTTTGGCCTGCGGGCCCTAGATTGGGAATATCTGTTTTATATTATACCCCAGGACCCCAAACTATATTACTATAAAAACTATAAAAAAATTACAATAAACAAATTGCAATTCTTATAATTAAAAAAATATTCAGTTGAAGAAAAGACATTTCCTGCCAAAAAGAATTGTGCATACACTGCAGATCTTGATGGACAACTCCTATTTTGTGGCTGTATCCGATTTTTTTTTATGATCCGCTTACATCATCTTTAAAAAAGTGACTCGTATCTGATTGTCTGTACTGTATTTACATGTCACAAGGCAAAAGGCGCAATGAGTAAAAAAAAGAGCGGGCGCTGACTGACAGCTGATAAAAAAAGAGCGCTCTTTTCTCCATTCGTGTATTTAATCTGTTCGCAGGGTTTACTTTTTTATTCTGTTTTTGACAAGTTGTTTTACTATAGTTATGACAGAAAAGTTCTCATTTGGCCATCTTCTTTTAATCTAGGCTTTTTTAAACCAGTAGGCATCTCATTTCCATGGCGTGATTTATGCACATGATATATGCAACAGTTTTAGTTTAGCCTATATTGTTTACGCGGCGGACATTGCACTCTATGTTTCTCTCTCAGTAACATGCTTAAATTATTGTGCTACATGACAAAATAAAAAAAACATTTTAGATGTTTAAGATTTAAGGTTTGGGACTCTGTTCCAAAATGAAAGCATCAGAATTGACGACATTTGCTGCAGTCTTTAATGATGTGACTCGCATTGACTGGTAAAAATCCGGCCTACACTGCAAACACGAGGACACAGATTTGATTCATATCGGTTAAATTTCCACATATGAAGAAGGCCTGAACCTTATTTGAGTAAATTGGAATCCATGTGATTTATCCGGAATTGGGTTACTTGAACCATGCAGTGAAGCCTTTGTTTTGTGTCTTAAAATGGCACACATAAAACAACAATTTTGCCTTCATCTGAAGCTCTCAAAACTAAATGGAGGCTAAATTAACGTTTGCAACAACACAATCAAACATTGGATATTTCTGAAGAATTTTAATTGCTTAGGCAATCATTTTAGAGCATATAATAGTGCTACAATTTTGTAGTGACTGATTTTTGCTGCTAATGAAATGACGCAGAGGAGGTGTTTACCTGAAGAGTGCTTGCTGTGAGTGCTCTTGTAGCCTCATCAATTCTGACTGCAGACCCTTCAGATGCATTAGCAGACAACAAAACACCATTACTGAACATTCAACCCATTCTTCCACAAGTTCACGAGCATGCATGCAGACTTAATAATGAAATAAATAAATACCTCAATGACTTTGTGACTTTCAAATTGAGTGTCCCGGAGCTTTTCCAGCAGCATGCTTTTCTATGTGGAACAAACATCATGTTTTATATACGAATCCAAAAACTGATCCAAAACTGTTTATGAGATTAAAATCAATCATCATAAGTTTAAAGGAACACTCCATCTGAATAGAAATAAGCTCATTTTACAACTCCCCAAGAGCTAAATAGTTTACTTTTTACTTTTCTTTTAGTTCATTCAGCCGATCCCCAGTTCACCTTTAGCTTAGCTTAGCATAAATCATTGAATCGGATTAGACCGTTAGCATCTCACTCAAAAATGACCAAAGAATTTAAATAATTGTCCTGTGAAGGCTTTAAAATGTGCATTTTGTATTGAGTGTTTGACATAATATTAACTGAAACATGAAGAGAGGGCGGGACATATCGTAGCTCCTCCTCTTTTTAAAAAAAACATCCAATAGCGTTTTGTTTTATTACCGCTCTGCCAGTGAGCGTGGTTGAGCTCAAGCGCATCAAACGAAAAGCAAATTAGAAGCGTCTTGAAGAGGACGGAGCACTTCAGGTACTTGAGAGCATTTGATTGGTCAAGATTTGATGAGGGGACAAAAAAAATCATTGATCCATTGACGAAGATCTAATCATATAAAGATTTGATATTCTCTCCAATAGTGTGCAGTGAATATATATTTGTTAAAGAGTGCAGTAAATATCTCCAATAATGTGCAAGTGTGCATGTAATCATATATATATATATATATATATATATATATATATAAAGTGTGCAAATGAACATGGTAATCTGTATAATCATATATATGTGTAAGTGTGAAGTGAAGATATAACCCTAAGACCAAAGTTATTAGTTAGCAGAGGACATGTAAACCTAAACCAGCACCAGATGGGCAAACAGCCAAGAATATACCTGAGTTCAAAAGGCACACAGCCAAAAATATAGCAGGTAAACAACACAAGACCAAATCTGTGGGGAAAGTATGCAACACTACATGTATAAAAGCAGGACAGGGACACAGAGAGGCAGAGGTTCATGGAGTTGTCTGTCTGTTGGCCTCTCGTTTTTATAGTCTGACAATAAATCCACCTTCTGAAATCAAGACTCTCTGACTCGACTGCTGATTGAAAGACGAGGAACACAACACATCACCATTTAGGCAGAAGTCACAGACTGCAAGCTTTGGGTGTTTATATCAGGTTTATAGCTTAAATGCAAATTTTGTCACTGTATGCACACTAGGTTATGGATATCATTAAAACTAGCATACTAATACTAACATCTAAAAAATATAATTTTAATTTCATGGGACCTTTAGGGTTAAAGCTTGACTCTTCTGT
>CAIGQZ010034999.1:7277661-7302414 GCA_903798205.1 Danio tinwini | reverse complement strand
TGTGTGTGTGTGTATGTGTGTGTGTGTGTGTGTGTGTGTGTATATCTCTGGCCCTGTATGGCCACAGTCCTCCACTGAGCTTGGTCTCGCATTCATTTCAAAGGAGCGCTACCCTGTACTAAAATGGTGGCTCTAGTGACGCATTCCTTCCAATAGACAACAACAGGGCAGGCGACATCTAATGTAAATATCTATGGAAAGAGTCTTAGAAAAGGTCTTAAAATGTATTGAATTTCTCTCTGATTCCTGTATATACCCTGTCTACAGTGTTTTATGTAAATTTGAAGTCAAAATTTGTATCAGCAACATTATTGATTTAAGATATTGTTGTTTTTGTTATATATTTTTTATATATATATTGATCTTGCCATGAAATAGCCATAAGTTGCTGATGTGGCAATAAATAAAAGAACCAATAAACAAAAAAAATATTTTTTTTATGACAAATGTTTTAAGAGGATTTATTTTTATTTATTTAAGCTTTGCTGACTGAACCTAAGAGGATGATCAGGAATGTTGGGGTCTGCAATTTATTTATTTATTTTTAACAATGAATATTATTATTATTAGTATTAATTATATGTGTAAATAAAACAACGAATGTAACAAAATTACCTGTTTATTTAAATTTTTTGTGAATTATTCAGTATATCTGTTAACTGTAAGTCTATGCTAGTTGTTAATAAACATGGCCAATACATCAGTCAACTAAAATTCCCTATTTTCTGTAACAGCAGTAATAATAACAACTATCTTGCTTGCATCTTTTTAGGAGGACTATGACCAAGCGTTCCAGTATTACTATCAGGCCACTCAGTTTGCTTCGTCTACTTTTGTACTGCCCTTCTTTGGCCTGGGTCAGATGTACGTTTACCGTAGAGACAAGGAGAATGCCGCGCAGTGCTTCGAAAAGGTTCTGAAGGCTTATCCCAACAATTACGAAACCATGAAGATCCTTGGATCACTTTACGCCACATCAGATGACCAGGAGAAGAGAGATATTGCTAAAGTATGATACATACAGTTGAAATCACAGTTGAATTATGAATTATTAGCCCCCTTGTATATATAAGAGTTTTTTTTTTTCTGTAATAGGAACATCTGAAAAAAGTCACAGTACAATATTCTGATGATGTGGAAGCCTGGATTGAGCTTGCCCAAATTTTGGAGCAAACAGATATTCAGGTAACAGGGATAGTCTTACATTTGCCTCCGTATTGATTTAAGTAATATGCATTTCTTTCATGCTGAATCACCCATGTTTTTCCTCAGGGTGCTCTTTCTGCATACGGCACTGCCACTCGCATCCTCCAGGAGAAGGTCCAAGCTGATGTTCCTCCTGAGATCCTCAATAATTTGGGGGCTTTACACTTCAGATTGGGAAACCTGGGTGAGGCCAAGGTAAAAGAGATTTTTATAATTATACAAATATGCTGGTTCTGCTGCCGACTGAAGTTCTGCATAATTCAGGGCTCGAAATTAACTTTCTTACTTGGTAGCACCGGTGCTTCCAACTTCAAAAATTTAGGAGCACCAGAAAAAAATTTGGAGCACCCACCAAAAATGAATGAGCACCACTGCAAATATATTAAGGGATTTATTGTATTTGAAAACAACATCAATCAGGACTAACAAAAAAACAGAAACAACTAACTAATGCTGTAATGACTTATTGATATCTGTGCAATAATTCCGAAATGAATGTCTAATAATTATAAAATATTATTAATGATGATGATGATGTAAATAATACTTGTGTACTACAATACTTAATACTACAATGAATTACATTTGTCATTATCATGCTGCCCTGAATGTGCTTGAATGTGAGTTATGTACTGTAAAAGGTCCTGCTGTTACTTTATGAAAAATAAATGTATGCTTTGCATCAAACAAAAATGAAGCATTGCAGTAAGTAATATTTATTTTGCACTATTGTTTTTATACGCATGTCAATTTTATAAATAATATTTCTGCTACAAAACAAACGTAAGATTATAATAAATCATTCAATCCAATGCTGAAAGCTGCAAAACAGTCATCAGTAAATAGAAAAATAATATACATCTCAAGAAAGAATGGACTCTTTAAAAGTTTTGGTTTTGGTTTGTCATTGTAAATGCACAGTCTCGTTGTGCGGTGATTTTCATTTTTCTGTGTTTGTTGAAAAGCTGGCGAGTCAGCCGACCCAATATAAGAGCAGGATTCTCGTGATGACCACCGGCGCAAATACCGTTTTTTGTTATGAGCCGCAGATTCAGTTTAAACTTAGTAAAGGCGAGCTTCTTTGGCAATGATGTGTATAGTGTTGGATTTTACATTTATCGCACATTTGCGCTGAACACATAGTGAATGCAACGCATCGAGATTCAGGCGCCTTCTCTGAAACCACTCGATTGATCTCGGCTGGCGCCCTTAAAAGCTCCCTGTTTTCTAACAGTGGAAAAGCCTTGAGTGATTGACAGCTAATATGAACCAATATAGCGGCAGGGAAGTCCGATTCAGCAAGTTTTTAGAAAAAATCAAAACAAGTCGCACTGCAACAATTATATGCAGTCGCACAAATGCTCCCAAATATATTTTGAGGCCAAAGTTGCCAAAGTTACAAATTGAGATGTGACCTATCTGATATCTCAATTCTCAAATATGTGGAAGAGCTGCATTCTATCATTTAAACTGCTTAATAGTTTCCCAGTACTGGGTTGCAGCTGGAAGGGCATCCACTATGTAAAACATATGCTGGATAAGTTAGTGTGGCGACTTGTGATAAATAAAGGGACTAAGCCCAAGGAAAATTAATGAATAACTGCTTAATAATGATCATATTATTTGATCTTAATGATTGAAAGCAGCCGCCATGTTAGTTTGTGCTGCAGAGATAAGAGCTGCTGGATTTACAACCTGTTAATTCATCAACTTCTCCCAAAATGCATTAAAGTAAGTGGCTGTTTTAAATGGGAGAAGAATAGAGTAAATGTACCAGCTACCTAAATTCTGTGTGTCTGATGTGAAATAAAGTTATGCTGCGATCATGAAAAAATTACATGAAGAAAAAAAAATCATTCAGTTACACATCTCAATATTTTTGCAGAAATACTTCCTGGCTTCTTTGGAGAGGGCAAAAGCTGAGGGCGAGCACGATGAGCATTATTACAATGCCATCTCTGTCACAACCTCCTATAACCTGGCCAGACTCTACGAGGCCATGTGTGAGTTTCATGAGGCTGAGAAACTCTACAAGAACATCCTCAGAGAGCATCCCAACTACGTGGACTGTATGTATATCCCAGTATTCATGTTGTGTGATTCATGTTGTGTATTCATAGTCGGTTAAAACGATTTATTTAATTCTGTAACAGGTTACTTGCGTCTCGGGGCGATGGCACGTGATAAGGGAAATTTCTACGAAGCTTCAGACTGGTTTAAAGAAGCCCTTCAGATCAACCAGGTAGATAATTCTTATGTTTACACTTATGTCTATGTATACTGGAATTTTTCTAAATCTGTATGAATGCAAATAAGCTAAATATTTCAATATGAGTAAATGCAATGTTATAAAAGACATCAAAAAGATGTCTAAAAAAATGTGATATCAAGGAATTATCATAACAGCACCTTTTTAATGGTCGTATAACCAACAATCATTGATTCTTATAACTCCTTCTTATAAGTCCTAGTGGCTTTGAATTGATTCTTATAACTCCTAGTGGTTATATATGTTATTTTGTTTGATCAACTTAAATTTGGCTTTGATTTACTACTTGTTAAATTTTTTCTTAATTTAAAAAACAAGTTTGTCATTTAGAGTATAAACTGATAATTGGCCAAAATAAACACAACATGTCATGTTTTCAGGCATTATTATATAGATTTTTAGACAAAACGATAGCAATGTTTTCATTTCAGAAAAAAAAAAAAAACAATATTTGGTGGACTAACCGTGATTTTATTTTATTTTTTACTTACTGCATCTCTGTTTAATGTTTATCACCTTTTTCTTTTCTCATATTTAATTTTGTTTTGTCACTCGTCACTTTATGTACACTGGAAGCTTCTGTTTCCAAAACAAATTCCTTGTGTGTGTGAAGCACACTTGGCAATAAAAGTGATTCTGATTCTGATTTCTCAGTCACAACAAATGAAAACTTTAAAAGAGGCCCTATTATACATTTAAAATAGGTCATATTTTGGTTTTAAGGGTCTCTAACAACAGGCTGATATGCATGTAAGGTCAAAAAACACTTTCATGGTCTTATAATATGCATTTATTTTTACCTAATTATCCTAGCAACTCCCATATGAATCGTTCAGTGATTCATTTGTTCCCAAACCCCTCCTTAGCGCAAAGCTAATCTGCGCTGATTGGACCGATGACAGCCTGTTGCAATTGGTAGACAGCGTTCAGCACGAGACAGAGTGAAAAGCCAATCGCAGTGGCCGCCCAAAACACGCTTCATAGTAGTTAATAACAAAATAGTACACAGTACCTGGTTCTCAACAGTGTTATCAGGTACGGCGCATCCATAGAGGCAACCTAGGTGGCTGCCTTGGGCGGCAGAACAGTGAGGGCGGCGTCCGCGAACCCCTCAGTCCTCACTTTTATCCGCGGCACCCACCCCCTCCCTCCCGATCCTCACTTTCATCCACAACCGGTCACTTTCTTTTTTACTTTCGGGTTGAGGGTGACATGATCGCTGTTTGCCTAGAGAGCCAGTTCAGCTTGCTCTGGCCCTGAGTGTTATTCAGACACCTCACCCCGTTTTGAACCTTGATCACTGCACATGTGTAAGAACAGCTGACGATGGCCATAGCTACAACAAACGGCAGTGGAACGCGAGCTCACCACCGCATTTAAATCCGTAAACAAAACGGTACAAAACACAATTAAATAGATAATTTGCAAGCTAGAGAAAACAAGAAGGCAGCCATGGTAATGCACTTACTTGTGAAATGGAGGAAGAAACTGATCCACTGATCCATGTACTGACAAAGTCTCTTACATCAATAGTCTTTTATGATCCTTCCTTTAACAAACGACCGACGAATGCCCCGTTGTAAGCATGTAGATTCCAGAAGCACTCGAACTGCACAAGGCTGGGCTATAATGCTGAGGTATTTTGGCAAAAATAAACCTCAAACAGTTTCATCTTTGGGTAAAGAAAATAACACTAACTTTCAATCACACTTCCAATAATATCAAGCTAAGCACAGCATCTTCATGACTTGGTTCAACTGGGATCTGTGTATCTTTCTCTTCTTTGCTACTGCTTCTTTGCTACTGTGTCTGTGGGTGGGACCGCAGGTTTAAATTTTCCCGGCTTTGCACGCGCAACATCATGCCGAAACGGTTGAAGACTCATTATCACGACGATTCATTCGCACCACTATGAGTTGACTCTTTTATAGATGAATCAATAGTTTTAAACACTGTCCACTTTCAGATTTAACCCTTAGCTGGATATTTCACTTCACTTAGAGCCGTGTGACACAGTACATGGAATGTCATTCCCAAAAACTCATAATAGGGGCTCTTTAAATAAATATTAATATTTATTTATTTTAAATGTTAAGAAATGTTTTCAGAACATTATAGAAAAATCTCAAGCATATGCCATGTAAATTCAGTTCATCCACAGTTTATTTGTTCTGCATAGTTGTATATATTAATAATTTGATTTGCTTATATGCCATACATTTTATTATGAATTAATAATTATATTAGTGGTGGGCCGTTATTAGCATGCTTAACATGCATTAACATGCTGCATTAACGCTAGACTCTTATCGGGTGATAAAAAAAATATCGCTGTTAATCTATTCTAAAAGTTGGGTTGGGAGCTGGGTCTATTCTACACAAGCTATGATGACTTTCACCTTGATATTTTTTTGCGGATGTATACCTGGCCGAATTGCACTGTAGGTGGCAAAAATGACTCTTCGAACCTGTGTGTATTCCTACTGTGAAATGACCACATCAAACGTGACATGCTACATTGTTGCAGTTCACTAGAGTGAATCTGATTATTGTTAGCTCCACATCTAACTCAGGCACCTGTAGAGTTTATGCCTTCGAGTAAAACATCTACAAATAAAATGGAGCGGGTGCTTTTTAAAATAAATAACGGTAAATGAAAGTCAAACCGGTGAGCCGTCTGACAAAAAAAGTGCCCTTCTGAATCCAATCAGCAGGATGCCCTTTTGGATCTTTCACTTACTTTAAAGACACTACTGACTACGCTTACATGGACATCTGTAATCTAGTTATTTGCCTTAATAGACAATAATATAATTAAGGTGTTTATGTGAAGGTCTTTCATGTAAGAGTTTCCTGTAATTTTGAGAGACTTTAACTGCAATTTGGCATATTCACTTTCACTCATGAACGTTTCATTCATGCCCCCATGACAAACTGGGGTAATAGACGCAAATAAGAAGTAAGGACTGGTGAGTGTGTTATGGGATTTAATAACGCATGCCAAATGGAAAGAAAAAACTTCCCCATTTCATAATGTGTGTGTGTGTGCGGTCCTTTATTGACAGCTGCGTTGTGGATCTTGTCTGAAAATATCTTGTCGCGAAAACTCCTACATGACGGTAATAATTTGATTGCGGTGTTTACTTCAATAATGCCACTAATATCTGCATACTCCACGTCTTAATTCCATTTTAGTCAGATTAAAGTCATCAAAAATCGCTGTTTGGAGCTTATGTAGGCCTACAGTTCAAAATTCATGTTTACCTGAATAAACATTAGTAAACACAAGTACATCTTATTGAATATCATTTATTTTCATCACCAATTATCATAGTAGAACAGTTTCTCAAGCAGCTTGTGATGCAATTTGGAAACAGGAGATGAGCCCCTGGTCTAATGCACCACCTGGCTTGAGAAACCCCTTCTCAAAGACTTACTTTTAATCATTATGTAGGTAGCACACATATTCTAAATGCCTTTGTCAGAATTTATATGAGCCATTTTAATCTAGATTCATCTAGATTCATTCCAAGATTACAGTGATATTTAGTCTAGATAAAAAATTGAATCTATGCCCATCTATAAATGTTATACATTATATTAAACTAATTGTTATTATTGTTATTATTATCATTCTAACTCATTCATTTCATTATATAATTAATTATACACTTTTAATTAATTATACGCTGTGACGTATCCAAGCAAACGTTCTTTATTTTATATTCAGAGCTCTGAAACATTTGGCATTCGTCACTAAATCCTATTTGTATAATCTATTTCTAGACTACTTGTTTTTTTTGTTTTTTTTTGGGTGTCATGAATTTATTTGTGATTTTCCTCAGATCTGTATGAATGAATTTTAATTAAATTCAAGCTTATTTGTGTAGTGCTTTTCACAATATGTATTGCTCCAAAGCTGCTTTACCAAAAGGTGCACATTATTACTACATTCGTTAAAATTAGAAAAGTTAAGAAGTTGTGTTTGGGGTGAACAGTTATATAAACACAGTTAACCTGCAGTTATACAGTGTATAGTGTCGAAAAAGGTGATGCGTATGTGTATAATACATGTTTAATGAAGTGTAAAATGTGTTTTGTAGGATCACCCTGATGCCTGGTCGCTGATTGGCAACCTTCACTTGGCTAAACAGGAGTGGGGTCCCGGCCAAAAGAAGTTTGAACGTATCCTCAAACAGCCCTCGACTCAGAACGACACTTATTCCATGCTGGCGCTGGGAAACGTGTGGCTTCAGACGCTGCATCAGCCTACCAGAGACCGAGAAAAGGTGCTTCACTTCATCCATCATGCGTTGTCTGAGTTTATTTTCTGTGTTATTTATTTACTCTCTTATTGTATTTATTTATTTTGCAGGAAAAGCGTCACCAGGATCGAGCGTTGGCGATCTACAAACAAGTTCTGAGGAACGATTCTAAAAATTTGTATGCTGCCAATGGCATAGGTGGGTTTTAATAAGTCTTCCAAGGTCAGATTCAGATGTCCTGATTTAATTCATGTGCACAAAAAGGCATCTAAGTCATGTTTTTTTTTTTTTTTTTTTTGCATTCACCCATGTTTCTCTGCTTTTTTAATGTGTGCATGCTATACTGCATTGCACAGTTGTTCACTGATAAACTAGCTCCTTCACGATAAGCATTTTTCTTCTATCACTCAGGTGCTGTGTTGGCACATAAAGGTTATTTCCGAGAGGCGCGAGATGTCTTCGCCCAGGTCAGAGAAGCCACGGCAGAGATCAGTGATGTCTGGCTCAATCTGGCACACATCTATGTGGAGCAGAAGCAGTACATCAGTGCTGTGCAGATGGTGAGACAGTAAACAACTGTAGCAATGTATAATTAAATGTCTTTTTCTACTTGTATAGAACGAAATGTCCATCCTGGTTTTATCTTCATCATCCTGCTAATGTAGATGTTGGACTGAAGCAGCTAATATTCATTTGCAATGACTAAGGGCAGAGGGTTGCTGAAGAACTACTGAATGATTTCGACTGCTGTCTGGGCTTTCACTGCCTTTCTAGACCTCCCTTTCTTCATGTGTTCAATACTTTTTCCCTGTGTCATTTAATTTTACTACACATAACTTCGTTTGTAAACTTAATTCGTTTTGTTTTCTTCAAAAATAATTCTTTGGTTGTTACCAACATCCGGTGAAAATTTCAAGTCAACAGTACCTTTAGAAATATGAGAAAAAAGGTGTCGTGTTCAATACTCATTTCCCTCAACTGTACCTAGGCAAAGGTACATAAAAAGTTTAGTACATAAAAACGACTGAATCTAACACATCAAACACCATTGTTTCCTTGTTCTCATAAAATCCTACAGTGTAAAATCTGACTGTAATAATCATTAATATGCATGCCCCAGGCTGCGATTGATTGCGATTGATTCTAGTTGTGATATTACAAGAATAAAAAAATTCCACTTATTTTAAAGTTCATTTAAGCTTGTATTATACTTGCTATGTATGTGGGACTCTTATTTTGAAAACAAGACCAGCATTATAGAGCTCTCAGGTAATGCAACCAGGCATGCAGTATCTTATCTCATCACAGATTGTCGTCAGAATGCAAAAGTCAAAAAACATGGATTATAAATTTATTCAGTGTCCCCCAAAAGAGGCATGAGGTCTGCTCAACTGTATTGTTACTTTAAAATGCATATTGGGAAATCTGCTTGGTATGTTTGTAATAAGGCAGCAGACACATGTAATCTGATGAACATAAGTGTTTATTGCACTTTCTGTGTTTTTTGGGGGTGAAAGGACAGCCATAAACTTCAACAACTCAACTGTTTATGCAGAATATGATATTAGTTGCTGCCTGTGTTTTCGTATACATTAAAACAACAAAATATAACTCTAAATACATTTTATGGCTCATATATACTAATTTTGAGAACATGGCCACAATGTTTTGCCTGCAGTGTATCATCTTTAAAACAAATAAACATATGAGAAATTGACAGTGGTGAGAAAGCAACTGTTAAGAAAGCATCTGATCCTATCGATGCGCAAACGTTTTGTTGTGTTTCTGCACTCGCTGACTGCTTTTGTGTCTCGTCAGTATGAAAACTGCTTGAAGAAGTTCTACAAGTATCAGAACACAGAAGTGCTGCTGTATTTGGCTCGAGCGCTCTTCAAATGTGGAAAACTGCAGGATTGCAAACAGACTCTTCTAAGGGTGAGTATTAATCATTTAAATCGCATGGATGTATGTGTGTTTGATTTTTTGGTTGTCTTTATGTACATTTTACATCTTCTTGATAAACCTTGTTATATTATTTTTCAAAAACTAAAACTTCAATGAAACCGTTGTGAATAATAACACACATTTTATCGTTCTCTTTAAAAATAATGTTTGTATGTATATTTAGGGATTTTGCCTTGAAAAATATTTAATAAATAACTCAAAGACTCTGTTACGACTTTAAAGTTTTTTCTCTAGGGTTTAAAAGAAGTAACACTTAATGTAACAAAATTGTGGTGAGTTGGTGGCAAAATATCCAAAATGACAACCAAAAATACTGCAAAGTGAATTTATTTACAAAAGTGAAAAGTCAAACAGCAAAAATATTTACAAGATATCACAAAATAAAATAGTCAATATATATCACGGTTGGGGAAACGAGAATTAAGTGGCGCCAAATAAATGAAAGCAATATAACAAACCCCAAATCTAACTGAAATTACCCTCTAAACTAACTAATACAAAAATAACAAACAAAACATCTTCAGCGTTTACACGCTATAACTAAAACTGCCCTATTAGCCAAAAGACGGTGAAAACTTACAGCGGGTGGCGCTCACTTCTAAACTAGTGTGTTTAGACAGTGGAGTTATCTACGTGATGCAAGGTGTATGTCACGTGACATCTAAACTCCTCGAATCCCAGGGGAAGGCTGACGCCAGATGTTCGGGAACGGGAAGTGCCACATATACACATACAAAAATGGTAACAGCAACCAAAAAACAAGGACCAGACCAAAATCAAAACTCTTATCTCACATCAACAAGCCAAAACACACATACAATAGGCAAACGAGCAAAATCGCACAAGACAGAACAAGCAGGACGAGCTTCCCCGCTCGCGTCCCTTTAAACTACGAGCTCCCATCCTGATTGGAAGCGGAGGTGATGACGTCAGAGGGTGAGATGGTGATTGACGTCTTCACGGACGAATGGGGTACTGGAGTGGGCGTACCTAAGAAATAAGTCAGAGGGAGAGAGAGAGGGAGGGAACGAGCGAGCGAGCGAGCAAGAGAGAGAGAGAGAGAGAGAGAGAGAGAGAGAGAGCGAGCGAGCACAGACACAAGCAAAACATACAGGCATATACATATGACTGTAACAGACTCCCACTATATACTAGTCTCAGTCTTCCAAATCGTACATTTAACTTCAATGAATGATGCGACAGCAGCCTAGGACAAAAGTGCCAGTGCCTTACCACACACCAGCTATAGGTGGAGTAGAGAGACCGAGATGCAGCCAATTCGGTGCAGATTGTCAGAGTTTGGACAGAACACCGGGGTTACACCACTACTCTTTACTAGAAGTGGCCTGGTATTTTTAGTGACAAGAGAGAGTCAGGACCTCAGTTTAACATCTCATCCGAAAGATGTTGCAGTACAGTACAGTGTCCCTGTCATTATACTGGGGCATTAGGACTTGCACAGCAGGATGAGAACCCCCTGCTGGCCTTTCTAACACCACTTCCAACAGCAACCTAGTGTTCCCAAGTTGTCACCCATCCAGGTACTGACCAGGCTCAGCCCTGCTTAGCTTTAGTAAGCAACTGGTCTTGGGCTACAGAGTGATATGGCCATACCTGCCAACACTCCAGTTTTTACCGGGAGTCTCCCGTATTTCGCACCCATTTCCCACCACCCTCCCGTTTTGTTATTTCTTCCATAAAAACTCCTGTAATTCCACCCCATGTTTGTCTCTCTACATTCTGGTCAACTCTCTTACATTTGGTTAAAGTAATAACAATTTTAAAAGCACTGATTTTTGAAGCACTTGCTCCAAGTGATGTCACTTACTTTGGCGGGAAACTCTGGAAAGCATGTCATTATTTTTCTCTTAATATTCATTCATTCATTTTCCTTCAGCTTAGTCCTTAATTTATCAAGGGTCACCACAGCAGAATGAATCCCCAACTATTCTGGCATATATTTTATGCAGCGGATGCCTATCCAGCTGCAACCCATTACTGGTAAACACCCATACCATCTCGCATTCACACACACACATACACTACAGGCAGTTTTGTTTACCCAATTTTACCAATAGCGCATGTCTTTGGACTGTGGGGGAAACTGGAGCACCCGGAGGAAACCCATGTCAACACAGGGAAAACATGCAAACTCAACACAGAAATCCTAACTGGCCTAGCCGGGACTCGAACCAGGGACCTTCTTGCTGTGGGGTGACAGTGCTAACCATGAGCCACCGCGCCGCCGCCTTTTCTCTTAGTAATTTGTGCAAACTGTTTAGAATACACAGATTTCTATACTGTTTTTTTTTCAGAAGTACACAAATATTTAAAAAAAAATATTATGTGATGCACAAAATGTTGGAAAATGTTAAACCTGTTATTGTCAACTCTGTTCTATACATCCAAAAACCTCTGTAGTTCATCTAAAGACATCATGTTACAGAAATTTCTGACTGCCTAATGTTTTTTTTTTTTTTTTTTTTTTTTGTGCTCAGGCTCGTCATGTTGCTCCGAATGACACCGTGCTGATGTTTAACGTGGCTCTGGTGCTGCAGAGATTGGCCACACTGGTGCTGAAGGATGAGAAGAGTAACCTGAAGGCTGTGTTGAGTGCGGTTAAAGAGCTGGAATTGGCTCACAGGTACGTGATCTTCAGCCAAAGGTGATGCACGGCTCAAGGCTCACAGATGACTGTTCCTAACCCTCTGTTATTTTCTCAGGTACTTCAGTTATCTCAGCAAATCTGGAGACAAAATGAGGTTTGACCTCGCACTGGCCGCAAGTGAAGCAAGGTACATTCGCTTTTACAATTATTATTATTATTAGTATTATTATTATGCCAGATGTGATGTCACAGTTTTATTAAAAAAGTCCAATCTGATGGTTGGTGACAATGCTGACTAATATACAGTTATTTATTTATATGTATAGTGTAATGCAGCTTTAATGAAAGATTTCCTTCTTAATATTAGAATGTTTCTTGTTTAATTGCTTCAAGTCTCTTTTTTGTAAACAAATAATAACTATCATACATTTTTACCATAGTTTACACAGAATACCCACTAAAATGTCATTCAGTGTAACTGTTTATTCTTTTATATATTTTAACTAGTACAGATGAGAAGCTTAATGTTTTTCTATATTTTATTATGTTGTTTTGTTATGTTATATTGTAATATATTATATTATCTGAAACATTAAAGTGTCCTTTACTTGCATTTAATATGGTTTCTACGTAAATAAAATCACTTTTATAAATTGCTTCAGATAACAATGTCTGAATTAGGGCTGCACGATATTGTAAAATTCTGATATTACGATATTTAATTTTTTTGCAATAAATATTGCGATATGTTGTGAAGCTGTATTCATAGCTCTATTTGAGTTTTCTGGGGAGTCTGACCATAATCAGGTACAGAAATGAAATAATCACAATGCATATATTCAGTTGAAGTCAGAATTATTAGCCCCCCTGAATTATTAGCTCCGCTGTTTATTTTTCCCCCAATTTCTGTTTAACAGAGAGCAGATTTTTTTCAACACATTTCTAAACCTAATAGTTTTAATAACTCATTTCTAATAACTGATTTATTTTATCTTTGCCATGATGACAGTAAATAATATTTTACTAGACATTTTTCAAGACACTTCTATACAGCTTAAAGTGACATTTAAAGGCTTAACTAGGTTAATTAGGTTAACTAGGCAGGTTAGGGTAATTAGTCAAGTTATTGTATAATGATGGTTTGTTCTGTAGACTATTGAAAAAAAGTTAGCTTAAAGGGGCGAACAATTTTGTCCTTAATGTTTTTTTAATTAAAAACTGCTTTTATTCTTGCTGAAATAAAACAAATAAGACAATCATCAGAAATATCATCAGACATAAAATAAATATGCGTTATGGATGTGACAAAAAAGTCTGTGAGTTTTCAGTTTACAACATATTTTATGGAAATTCTGTGAGTTAAACTGCACAACCCAAAAAAATAAAGCTAATCAAAAGGATAAGAGTCGGCTCACTATAGAACAAATATCGTTGATTTTATTTTGTTTGACATTTTTGCATTTATGAGGGAAAAGCTTTGTTATGGATGTGACACTTTTCCGTTATGGATGTGACAGATGTGAAATTGCCACTAGTACACTAGTATTAATAGTAAATTTTTTAGTATTTCTAAAGTACTGTAAAATAATTTCTTACACAAAAAATGTAGAAACGGTTTCGCTATTTTGGTGAAATTTTGAAAAAAATTATCGCAAGGTTGACATTTGCATGGAATTGCTCATATATATAATTAACTTTTAAAGGTAACTTTAAAGTAATTAGTAATCTGATTACTTTTTACATTTTGAGCACGCAGTATTCTTAAAGATTCCTCTCACCCTGCTCACAGACTGTTTTCTCTCCTGCCTTCTGGCAGGCGCTTCAGGCTCCCCCGGACAAAAACCAGCAGACTAAAGAACAGCTTCTTCCCCAGAGCTGTCTCCCTTTTGAACTCTGCTCCCCACTGACTTTTTGCCCCCCTAATACACTCTCACTCTCCTCATAACTCAAGACTCCTCATAATCACTGCACTACTTAACATTTGCACATTTAACAATTGCACATATTCATTGCACTGATTCATTCACTTATTTGAACTGTACATACCTACTGCACATGTACATTTGTAATTATGTACACACCCACTGTACATATACATTTGTAATTATGTTTATCTGTCTGCACACTTCTGATTATTAATAGCAACCTGTACATTTATCCATCTATTGTAAATCTGTTCATAGCTAACACAACCTGTATATAATGTTGATAGTACATCCATTTGTAAATATCACCATAGTTTTTCTATAACTGCACTTTATAACTTATACCTGTATCCTGCACTTGCTGCTATTGCACTCCTGGTTAGACCTAAACTGCATTTTGTTACCTTGTACTTGTACATGTGTGATGACAATAAAGTTAAATCTAATCTAATCTAAAAATTATATTATATTATATTATATTAATCTGTCATTAATTATAAAAAATATATAAATTCAATTATATATTTTTGTAACAAATAGAAATTATGAACATTTATATTATTATTTTTGTTCTACTCCAAATATTTGTTTCATAGGACCGAGACACTGCTTCTCAGAGGCTGTTGAGATTGTTTCAGTGATCTGACCAGCAGTGTGTGTGTGTGTGTGTGTTTTGTCTCTCAGGCAGTGCTCTGACCTGTTAAGCCAGGCTCAGTACCATGTAGCTCGAGCTCGTAAACAAGACGAGGAGGAGAAGGAGCACCGAGCCAAGCAGGAGCAGGAGCGGGACCTGCTGCGGCAGCAGATGATGAAGGAGCAGGAGGAAAGGAAGAGCCGCGAGGCCGAGGAGCAGAAGAAGCTGCTGGAGCAGAGAGCGCAGTACGTGGAGAGAACCAGAAACCTGCTCAACTTCGAGGGAATGAAAGAAGCCGCAAAAGAGAAGAAGAAAGGAGGCGGCAGTGGACGGGTGAGAGACAACACTTTATGAATAAAGGCTGGATTATACTTCTAGATGATCACCGTAACCCACAGTGCATGTTTTGTCTGTATGCACATTTATATTTTTGGGCTCTGATTGTGTTACTCTGACAGTGACACTTCTGAAATGCTAGCTGGCAGTGGGGATTCTATATTCCTCTGTATACACTGAACATACCTGTAATGCTAGCTTATCAAAATCAAATCAAATCAAATCACTTTTATTGTCACATCATCAGCAGCACGTGTGCTATGATGAGTGAAAAGCTTAGGTGCTGGCTCCAGACAGTGAAGAATACAGATAGTGCAAATACAACAACAGTGCAAAAAACAGACAGTGCAAATACAACAACAGTGCAAAATACAGACAGTGCAAAATACAGACAGTGCAAATACAGCGACAGTGTAAAATACAGACAGTGCAAATACAGACAGTGCAAAATACAACATCATACTCACAAAAAAGAAACAAAACAGTGTAAATTTGGCAATGTGACAGTGATGCGTACAATGGATAGGTGTACACATAGTTGTAGGCAGTATTGTTTAAGTATAGATTGGTTAAAGTGCAGTGCATGCTACATCTTTATGGTGTGCAGTGTGGGGTATGGGAGAGTTTGTGTGGGGTGTGTTAAGTATTTGTACAAGTAGCTCAAATTCATTCATTTTTGACTTTCATTCAAAGTCCCTGTGCTGCAGGAATTAGGTTTGCTAAAGGTGCAGCTGTTGTGCAGTAAGGGGTTTGCGTCTTTAATAATCTACACAGTTTATGTTCATTGAACAGTACGAATGATCAATTAATCTATATGAAACAGTCCCGTAAAAGACACGTCTCATCTTCAGTTTCGGGCTCAGGCGCTCCCACGTGAACTGAGCCCAAGTGAACCGCGCTCAGGCCCACCTCTTCCAACCGGGCCAGGGCCGGCCAACTGAACCGTGCCTGAGCCTGATTCAGAGCACTGACACTTCTCAAATGATCCGGGAAACGGGCCTGGGCACAGTTCAGATAGCATAGTGTGAGTACACCTCTCTTTCCAAAGGCTTTCGGCCCCACCCACACTGGTCACCAAGCCAACCAATCACAGCACTTGCACTACTATTTTTTAAGAGGTGCGTGTCAGGGTCTGCGTCAGGCTATGGCAAAGGGTATGCGACTGTGCACACTTAACGCAGAAGTATGAACTGGCATAAATGCACAAGACATCTTAAGGCTGATTTCCTTTTTCTAGGTCAGCAGTGCGAGCCTACGCTAAGCCGAGAGCTGTGAAGGCTTTTTTAACTTACACACTTGCTGTTTAACTATTATTTTGGTAAATAATAACTCGAAGTAACTGTCGGGCCAAAACAGTAGTAAAGAAGTCAGCGAGTTGCTAAATGAATGAATTTAACTATAAATAAATAATAATAATTTTGGAGGACACTCGTGAAAATGTTTGCTTTTAGTACAGTTGGGGAAATTAGTAACTTGGGATACACTTTGTTGCTCCAAGTTAACTTCGTACTCAATGCAAAACCTTTTATACAATTAAAAGAAACAAATAGTTTACTTAAAAATCGCCTGACAACCTGAGCACAAAGTGAAGTTTCACAAACTCATTTCGAGAAGAGCACCTGAAATGATTGAACGCGGCTGGTCTCTCATCTGTAATCATTAGTAAGCCAATCGGATCATTCCAAACTCACTATAAATAGCCCGACTGACATGACTCATCTTTGTTTTTTAAAGAATCCCCCCATCCACCCCATCTCCACCTTGTCTCCTTTACCAGGGGGAGCTCTCGAGAACTACCTGATGTCGTTCCCCCTTACATGCTCATTGACCAGGCAGGAGCCCTGGACTCAATTATCTCCGAGCTCAGGGTTGTCTCTATGGACAACATGTCAAACCTGCTATTATTATCAAGCAATATCTAAGTGTGAACTCTTGAAATAAATTCATTGTTTCCCCTTCAAGCTTCTAAGGAAGTCACAGGACTTCACATCAGGGGTTTGTTTTGGATTTCTTAAGATGTTGCACTTGTTCCACCCAGCTCACCCAGACTCGGCTCCAAGTCGTGCATTTTTGGACAAATTTACAAAAAAAGTTGTGCTTTCCACCAGCAGAAATCATGTTGCGTGCACCCAAAGTGAACCTCCGCCAATACCGCGATGATGTCACATTCACCACAAGCGAACTAGCGGACACATAGAGTATAAACAAGGCTTTATGATGTGTTCACACCAGATGAGGATAAATGGTTAAGCGTGAGTGATTTACATCCTAGGTTGATGCAAAGACGGAATAGACATCCTGCGGTGTGGTTTACTAGAATAAGGTGATGCAAATGACACGATTCAATGAATGACTCTGCGTAAATTGAACGTTTTGGGCATTTGACATGCATAACGCGTGATTCGCTCGAGTGATCAAAGTCTGTTATTAATGTGAGAATGAAGCGAATAAACTCCAAATGCGTCTAATTAATTAGGCAAGGTGTAAGGTGCATCCAGTGTGAACACCCCATTATGCCCTGTTCACACCTGCTATTAAAGATGCAGACTGTTATGGACAGAGATCTTTCTTTTATGTATTCACAAAAGCCTGGAATGAGATCCCACAACATCTAAAAGCAATACCAACATTAAGACACTTAAAAAAAATCCCATGCTCATCATCTGATGGTGAACTATCGCTGTAGCCACTGAGTTAGTAGCCTGCTTCCCTCTATTCTGTATGTTTGGTAATTGTTTGTATTGTTCTCATGTGTTGATGGATGCTGTGTCTGTATGTTTCTATGTTCTGCAGAGCAGGAACCTGCTGAAAAACAGCATTCATGCTGAGTCAGGCCCGATTATCTTAATCTTTTCCTGTTTAAAAATTATAAAATAAATAAATAAATAGGTGATTGTCTTCAGAATATATTTTTTAGAAGACTTTCACTGAATAAGGTTAAATAAAATCAGTTTTCACTTATAGCAGCTGCCTTAATAACGCTTATATGCTGTTTTATTAGCGCAAGAAAGGAGGCGACTTTGATGAGTTTGTCAACGATGACTCTGATGAGGATCTGCCCATCAAGAAGAAGAAGAAGAGGAGGACCGAGAGCGGCAGTGAAGTTGAGGACGGAGGAGACGAGGGAGAGAAGAAATCAAGAAACAAGAAGAGGAGGAGGTAAATGTGCATCTGTTTTCTCAGGAAATGTTCATATCATGGGACAGGCTATTTAGAACATAGAACTTGTGTACTTTTTGTACTTTTGTTTGCTATTTTTGAATTAACTTGATGTTTATACACAATTTTAATTCTTTGTTTATTTTATGTTTATATGTTTTATAATGATTGTGTTATGCAATTTTTTTCCTATTTATTTTATTTATTTCTTTTACTACTTGTGTTAAATTACATTTTTGTTGTATTTATTTGTTTTTTGTTGTTGTTTGTCATTGTTCTAATAACTGTAGGTTTTAGAAATTCAATTATAAATCAAACGTGTATTATTTACATTGTTTTGGCAACATTTTGGTAAATAATGTTTTTATCGATGCTAGCTAATGTAATACATTTAATATTGTAGTAAATTAAATTAACAAGTAAACCTTTTGATTTTAATAATGGACCTGAGGCATCAAAAACAATGAACAGTTGAATATTTTATTAAATGTCATTTAGAATAAATACTGTAGCCAATGTATTGCTAATCTTTTGGTTAATGCATCTAAATTTGTGGGAATTTATCGAAAAGGTTTGTCATGTTTAAAAATATATAGGTGCAGTTATTTGGCTATAAAAGGCGAAGGTCTGAGCTAGTTTAGATAATTAATTATAATTAATACCAATGTAATTCTAAACAACATAAAATATATAGTTGAAGTCAGATTGATTTTTTTTTCTTTTTGAATTTTTTTCCCAAATGATGTTTAACACACCAAGGAATTTTTCACAGTATTCCTATAATATTTTTTCTTCTGGAGAAAGTCTTATTTGTTTTATTTCAGCTAGAATAAAAGCAGATTTTAATTGTTTAAAAACCATTTTAGGGTCAATATTATTAGCCCCTTAAGCATTTTTTTCAATTGTCTACAGAACAAACCACTGTTATACAATGACTTGCCTAATTACCTTAACCTGCCTAATCAACCTAATTAAGCCTTTAAATTGCACTTTAAGCTGAATATTAGTACAGGGTTCCCGCAGGGTCTTAAAATGTCTTAAATTTCAAAAAATGTTAGGCCTTAAAAAGTCTTAAATTCACTGAAATACTGTCTTGTAGGTCTTAAGATCTTAATTTTCATCTGTCCAAGTAAAGCTACCCAATCTATCCAATCACCAACAATCCATCTTAATAAAACTTTTTTTATTATTTTTTTAAGGTTTTTTTATTGCAAAGAGATACAATTTACAATAGCTCTTCGACATTTTTTACAGCAACTTCTCTAAATTAAATTCCTTGATCAGGGAAAGAAAACAATCACCTAATTCCTCATGATAATAACAGAGCAACATGTCACTTTACATGATTCATTATACTCAATCAATTTGGACCAAAAGTCAACAAATGTATATTTTTGATTTTTTATGTCATTGTCTCCATAATAAATAAACTTTTAACAATGTTAAACTTGTCATAAAAAAAAGAAATATTATGTTGAAAACAAAAGTGTATACAACTAGAGTTTTCTTGTTTTGACACGTTAAAATATGTTGATAAGAAATAATGACATTGGTTTTTTTTTTGTTGTGGCAGCCGACCCGGCCATTAGAAACAATCATTAGTGTTTAGCCCTGTATAAGTCTAAAATTTATTTCATAATGGTGTTAAAAGGGTCTTAAAAGTCTTAAATTTGACTTGGGGAAAAATATACAAGGGGGCTAATAATTCTGCATTCAACTGTATATTAGATTATAATCTAAAAACAATTCTGAACAGTAGTGTTTGTGAACTGTTTGTAAGTTCAAGCTTGATTGCTTTTCATTCATCTTCAGACCAAATAAAAGAGAGGATGAAGGTTCAGATGATGAGGAAGGAGGATCAAGGCCTAAAAAACAGCGCAAGCCCAGAGAGCGCAAGAAGATTGAGAAGGTAACGTGCAATATGGAGGAGAAAGATAATATGCAAGATGAATGATGACATGATGAGAGTTCTAATGGTATTTTTCTTTTTTAAAGCCCAAGCCAGAGCGCATGCCGCCTTCACTTAAAGGAAAGATCAAGTCTAAAGCCATCATTTCATCCTCTGATTCCTCTTCTGATGAGGACGGCCTGAAAATAGCAGAGGACAGGTGAGAGACGCTTCTCATGTTTGCTTTAGTATGAACTTAACAATTCACCCTATTTTTTTGTAATGCTTGTTTATTATGGAGAATTGCAAAGAAACACATCTTTAAAAAAAAATAGATCAATGTTTAATCAAAATGTCAGAACATGACCTTCTGGTTTGGTTGAAACCAAGTGAAACTTTAAAGGGCTATGATTTGAGAAATAAGTAAGTCTTGTAGTAAAAAAAAACACTGCAATTTAGCACATTTTACAGGTTTGTGGTACCAGAGTACTTCACAATCGATGGAAAGTGGTTGCTTAAGGGAAATATTAAATTAACAGAGAATATAAAAAAAAATAAAGTTTACTGGAGATAGTTTGCAGTTTCACCGCAAAAGTTAAGCTCTTGAAGTTTGCGGATGACACTGCTGTTATCGGCCTCATCCGAAACGGTGACGAGTCTGCATATAGACAGGAGGTGGAGCGGCTGGCTTTATGGTGGAGATACAACAACCTGGAGCTGAACGCTCAAAACAGTGGAGATGATAGTGGACTTTAGGAGAAACCCCCCTGCACTCCCCCCACTCACCATCATGAACAGCACTGTAGCGGCAGTAGAGTCATTCAGGTTCCTGGGCACCACCATCTCTCAGGATCTGAAGTGGGACATTCACATTGACTCCATTGTAAAGAAAGCCCAGCAGAGACTGTACTTCCTTCGTCAGCTGAGGAAGTTCAACCTGCCACAGGAGCTGCTCGTACAGTTCTACTCAGCTGTCATCCAATCCATCCTCTGCACTTCAATCACCGTCTGGTTCAGCTCAGCTGCCAAAACTGACCTCCGTAGACTACAGCGAATAGTCCGCACTGCTGAACAAATCACTGGCACTACTCTTCCTACACTTCAAGAACTGTACTCTTCCAGAGTGAGTAAAAGGGCTCGCAAAATCACTCTGGACGCCTCACACCCAGCACACTACCTGTTCGAACTGTTACCGTCTGGTCGGCGCTACAGAGCACCAAGCACAAAAACAGCCAGACACAGAAAAAGTTTCTTTCCTCATGCCATCTACCTCATGAACAGTTAAATATTGTCCTACTGTGCAATAAACGTGCAATACTTTCTCATACGCACTTGTACACAGCACCTTATAACAATATACAATGCAATACTTTCTCCAATTGCATTGGTACACAGCACCTCATAACCTGTATATTTACAACATATCTGTACATGCAATTCAACATCTAGATATTTTTGACTAACTGCATCTCTGTTTAATGTTTATCGCCTTTTTCTTTTCTCATATTTAATTTTGTGTTGGCACTTGTCACTTTATGTACACTGGAAGCTTCTGTTGCCAAAACAAATTCCTTGTGTGTGTGAAGCACACTTGGCAATAAAACTGATTCTGATTCATCAGCAGAAGCCAGCTTCAACACTTGCAAAGAGTTTGTAGGCCGCTCTGCTTACAATCTCAAAACAAAAATAATTATACTCTTACATAACATCATTAACTGTGTCATACATATAGATACTACTTACTTACTTACTTACTCCCAGAGCCGTTTACATCAAAGTGGATATTTAGCCGCACCACATATTAGTGTTTCATAACATCAAATTTTTATGCACAACCTCCAACCTGGAGGACCAGAACATACATACATACACTACGGACAATTAAACTTACCCAATTCACCTATAGCGCATGTGTTTGGACTGTGGGGGAAACCGGAGCACCCGGAGGAAACCCACGCCAACACGGGGAGAACATGCAAACTCCACACAGAAATGCCAACTGACCCAGCCGAGGCTCGAACCAGCGACCTTCTTGCTGTGAGGCGATTGTGCTGCCCACTGCGCCACCGCGTCACCCTCTTTACTAAACTTGTTGTGTGTAATTATACCTTGATTGGTTGAAGTCTGTCATGGACAAATATGCCATCAAGCTAACGAAAACGTTCAACCTTTTCAAGACCCAACACAAGCGTCAGCCAATTAGATTTCTTTATGCAAATATACTAGTGCAGATCCTAGCCAATCAACTTTGAGCAACAAGTTGATGGAGAAAAGGCTCATCATCGCTGTTAGTTATCGCCTCGGGCCTGATTCATAAAATAAAAAGTTTAAGATGTTTATAATACAGTAGAACTGAGAAATCTCATCTAATGTTTTTAATGTAAATTTGTGGTATAATGTAATAATAATTTATTTTTTTTATTATTAATTTTTGTGTCATCTATTATTAAATTAAGTTCGTATTATAGTAATTTCATATCTGTATTGATCATGCTATGAAAATGCTTATACGCAAATTTACAAAAGTAAAATACGATAACCCCTCCTCAAATGTCGGCTTTTCTGTCCAGAAACGCCAGAGACAGCGGCTCCGGTTCTGATGACGATGAAGCCCCCAGGAAACGCATGGTCTCCGACAGCGATTCTAATGAAGAACGGAATCAATCGGGCAGCGAGGCGGGCAGTCCTCCACAGCGCTCCGCCAACTCAGACGAGTCTGGCAGCGAACGGCCCGTGAAGAGGAGGAGACCACAACCACAGTCTGATTCAGAGCAGTCCGACAACGAGAGCAAAAAGAGCCGCTCTGACGCCTCTTATGATGAATCTCCTGCCAGATCTCCGGCTGCTGCCCCGTCTGACCGCGGGTCCGAGAACGAAGGCTCTCCGCAGAGGTCTGATAATGACTCCGGGTCCAACAATGAGGCCTCCAACAGGGGATCCGATGAGGACAGTGATTAAATTCAGGACAAAGAAAACAAAAAAAAAATCTTGTAATGTTCCGATCATAGCATATGTAGTTGTGTGTTGTCTTCCCGAATAATGCTTCTGGAGTTTTTTGGGGGGTTTTTTTTCCAATGAGAGCGTTTTCTTTTGTCGTTTAGTCTTTTGAGTATGAAATGAAGCGCTTTTCTGTTGATTATCACAGCTTCTAATGTGCTCTGTGGTCTTTAAGGGACAATCACACACTGTGGTTCAGAGTTGGTATACAATATGAAATAACCTTTGAATAAAATATTTTGAAACAGAAGATTTGAGAAGACTTTATTCAGGATTTCCATTTCAGTAGCTATATATTTTATCGAATGAATGAATGAATGAATGAATGAATGAATGAATGAATGAGATAGTTTGGGGCAGTGGTTTGGCAACTGGACCCACACTTCTCTGTGCTCATTTAGCTATGATCCCCAATTTCTAAAACATTAATAACAGGCAAATTTACTTTCAAAAAATAGTAGCTAGCGACACATTAGTGCCATCGCACTTAATATATTTAAAAATATATTGATTTTGATGAATAAAATGATTACATAATAGCTGCAGGCCCGTAGCCAGCCTAATAAAAGGTCCGTTTTTTTGTGCAGTTATTCACCTCATTTTCTGTTCAGTTATGAGGATTAAATACTGCATTTTAGTGACAATTTAAGCACTAATCTTTGCTGGATCAGCTTGTCGAATGATGATCATAACCACACTTTATGATGTACTAAAAATATTTCCTACAAAGTACTTCTTGTACTATTTTATTATAAAGTATTTATTTACAAATTTGCATTTAAACTAAATAATGATAGTTATATTTTATGAGATTAGCATTTAAAAATAACAATAAAGAAATATAAAAAAATATTTTTAAATAGACATTTGTTATCATACGCCATTAAAATAATAATAATAGGAATCTGGTGAAACTTGTTTTATACTAAGTGTAGCCTATTGAATAATTGGCCACTTGAATAATTAAAACTTAAATTTATCTTAAACCTTTCATCTATTGATTTTCACAATTTGTGTCAAAAAATGGGACAAAACAAGCACATGTAAAGGCCAAATTTTGGACTTTGTGAGTGGGGTGTAGGTCTTTTGAACCAACCAAACCACCTCTAGTCTACATGCCTGAAGTGGAAGTTCTCAAATGGTTTTACCATGGACCAACTTTTTTTTTCTTTTAAAAATCGACCCAATTCCTAAGCATAAAATCATAAATCAAATTAAAATATTCTCATTTATTTCACAAAAAATGTTCCGACATTTCTGACTATTGTTGCCTGCTGTAGTTCCACTAGTTTTTGTTAACACTAGTTAAACTGTAGCCTATAAGAAAAAAAAAAGAAATAAAATACTATTTTGTATAGGTCTAGTGCTAATATTGCAATTTTAGTGTTACGAAAATATACAATATCAACATTATTAAAAACAAAAACTGCTCCTGGTTAAAATAAATACGATATCTGGATACAAATAGTCTGAAGCCAGTATCAGTAACGCAATTATATAT
>CAIGQZ010034999.1:7249233-7274004 GCA_903798205.1 Danio tinwini | reverse complement strand
TTTTTTTTTTAAATCAATAACCTCTGTTATTTTTACCCCAGCATATGTAGCACTGTTTAAGTCCTTACTGTGCTTAATATTTCACTTACACTTAATTTACATTAAAATGTAAAAAAAAAAAATGATTTGAAATTTCTGAAATATTGATCAAATATGCATTATGTCATTGTACAATATTTGATATTTTTTTAATTTAAGAATTTTTCCAACAGTACAATTGTTAAAACACCATCATTTTTTTTTTTCAAATTTAAAATTCAAGCACTTTCAACGACTCTGAAATTTAAATATTTTCAAGTGTGGGAACCCTGGATTGCTTAAGGGAAAAAGCTATTAAAAAAAAAAGAAAAAAAAAGAGCTCAAGTCATATACACAATGGAGTAGGATATGCTTTATTTGAGAAGAAAAATAAATAATAAAAAAAAATTATAATAATTGCACAATGAAAATACTTCTAGATAGATAGATAGAGAGAGATAGTGATCGTTTTAACAGATCATGTGTTGACAAAAATGGGTGGATTAGTCAGCATTAAAATAGACAAACCAGTGGCTTGACCACATTTCAGATGTTCTACTAGGGCTGGGCGATTTGGCCTAAAATCAAAATCTTGACTAATTGAACATTTTAACTCAATTGCGATGATTATTTTATTTGTTTGCCCTCATAGTTCACTGATAAGTTTTGTACAGTAAATATGCTCACATATTATAAAGTCAGAGATGTTTGAATGAAGGGAGCGTTACTTGACTTTAAAATAAATTGAAAGAAAACACACACTACTACTTTTTATTAAACATCAACGTTGAACTACTGAAATTAAAACAAGTTGCCCAAAACTAACAGTCACAAATAAAGAACTTGCACTTCTGGAAACAAAAGTTAATTTTACATTTTTTCATATTAAACGTAGAAAATAAGCAGTATCTCTTCTAAATAAAATAACTCTTGTATATGCTGTAAATAATATTTTAAAATGGTACATTTCTTGAAACTTCTGTAAACAAATATTTTAATGTAAATAATACTTTTATTGTAATGTAAAATATGTAGTCTCAAGGCATCTCTGATGCAGCTTTCAATCATCTTCAATATGGTGCAAACGTGTAGTTACATTCTTTTGAGTGGTGCTTGGGTATGAAACCGTGCAAAGGCATCGCTATTTGCCTATGGGAGAAATGACTAGGAATGATTAACGGCAGAAGCAGTCAAACTACTTACTCGACAAATAAAAAAATATTAATAAAAAAAAGGTGTTTATGACTTTTAAATACAAAAGTAGAAAAATATATTAAGAAAATGTCAGTTTGAAACCAAGTAGTGTAACAATCGGTTTTTAACCTAGAAATCAAATGGAAGTGAATGAGACCTTAAGTCTCAAGCCAAAAAGATTGCAATGGCTATGCCAGCACATACATAAATGATGTACATGAATAATCACACACACACACCTCAAATCATAATCTAATCCTGTTTATATGAAATAAGATGCTCCTGAGCTCGTTTAATCTTACAGGTTTGTTGCCATGACCACAACTCCTGGATGAGCATCCATCCATCCATCAGAATTACTCATCGATAGATAGATAGATAGATAGATACTCCTGGATGAGTATCTATGAGTAACTATCCTGGTTCATCTCAGTTCATCAATAACAAAAATGCAGTTAACAGAGCAATCCACATACAAAGAACAGCTCGCTGATGAAAGGGTGTCATTGATTACTGCAGTCAGAAGATTGAACATGTTGCTCTTTACCTGGAACAATGCTTTCCCTTTCCCGGGAAACTCCTGGGTAATGTCTTCTTTCCATGCTAGGAAGGCCTCTTCTTCAATTATCTCCATATCATAAAAGTTGACAAAATAGCGCAGTAACATTCCTACAGAAATAACGGGGAGAGAAAAAATCCTTATTTAAAATTACTGCAAAACAAATTTGACATTTTACATATTCAGACCAATCCACTTTATCCGTTTTAGAAAATTGTACCATAAAATGAATAGAGAACACTTACACACACACACAGTAGTAAAAAGTTGAAAATATATATATAATGAAAGAATATAAGAATAACTTTTAAATCTTACATTTTCCATCTACATCACAAAACTAATGTATATTTTAAAAACCTTTCACAATTTCTTATCATAAAGTGTTTACATACCTTTAGGAAAAGCATGTGCATTGCAGTGGACTTGCAGTGCATAGAGAGCACTGACTTGCAGCTCCACATGATCATGCAGGAATTTTTGCATCACCGGTTTGAAGGCAAGGAGCAGCTGCTTCTCCTGGTCAAGCTGCTCTTTCGTAGGTGCAGATAACTGCTCTTCATCATCAGTGGCATACACCTCAAGGAAAATATACTGCAAAAAGCTGGAAGAATTGAGAGGTTAAACAGAGCGTAGACCGAATAAACCTTAAAGGCCTTTATTAGCAGCAATTGGCCATACCTGGTCATCAGAATGTTAACGAAACCCTTATCGGTGTGCAGTTTGGGAGAAATGTTGTCCTTTATCCACTTGTAGATGGTCTGCGGGGCAGGATCTGCTTTAATCTGCTTCAGCAGCTCCTTCTCCAGCTTCATGAGAGGGAATAAGAAGCTCAGGCCCTTCCCCTCTAGAATCTCCAACATGCGATCTTTGTTTTGATCAATTTCTGGAGGAAGAGACAGGAATGTGGAAATCATGAAGTCCAACAGAAAAAATCATCACATTTTCCAGCATGCAGTGACAAGATTTGATTATGTCAGTAACAGGTTTAAGTTTCAGCAACTGATAATATATTTAAAAGTGAACATAACTGATCTTTTCACCAAAAACAAAACTAAACTTATTGTTCCACTTGTAAAAATGTGTAATACAAGTATATACAACTGCCAAGCACCAAGTTAATTTGCTCTCATTCATTTTCTAAAATTAATTCTAAAGAATGTTTTGCTTTTCAACTCTTCTGGAATGATTATTGAACAAACAAAATTAAGTTATAAAAGGTGTTCTGTTTTACATCCACTTAAACTGTTGATAGTAAGGTGGAGACCTTTACAATTTAAAAGGGTATATCCCAGGTATTTTAGTGCATGCTATTTTATGCATGGTTATGACAAATGTCATTGTGTCATATGCCAAGTTGTCTCACTTTGATTACTTGACAACGGCCCATTTTTATATAAATACATCTAAAAAGAATTCATTATAAAACAGTATAATGGCCCCACCCATCGACACCCATGTTTATGACAAGTTATGTTGTCTTGGGTAATGTCAAGGACAAAGACCAGTTGTGATGCATGTGAAGTTGTCAGACGTCCATGTTATCTTCACAATTAAAATAACATAACTGAGCAAATGACACTTAACGATAGTTTTTATAAGCCTGAAAAAATGGGTGTCTCGTGATTATAAAGAGGTGCCATGACAGTCATGTCATGTAGTGTTTTGAAAAATAAATCATTACAAATAGGGCTACATAATACTAGGAAAATACACAATATTGTTGAGCATTGCGATAAGGATATTTATTATGCTTCATCAGCAATTAAAAAAAAAAAAAGTGCAAACAATAAAGTGCAAACACTTCGGCTAAAAATCTGATTCTTATTGGCTGTAGTCTTTTCCCACTCTTGTCTCCTGACATTAGTATTTTTTTTATCTGAAGAGCTAGGTTCATCGAACATCACCTTACTGCTGGAGAGGTGGAAAAGAAGATAGTAAAAGGCCCCATCTGTTTAGTCAGATTTGAATAAATTCTTGGCCCAAAATTAGACAATTTACTGCACTTCTCTGTGATATGGGTATTTTCTGTCATCACAATAACAATTCAATATATTGTGCAGCTCTAGTTATAGAGCATTTATAAATACAGTTTAACAATCAACTGTATAGAAATATTACCTTTTCAAAAGGCATCATGACGTGATTTTCAAAAGGACTTGAAAGATTTCAATGCAAGAACGAGCATACACAAAAGCACGAACCTGGCAGCATCTTCTGCATGTTGACCTTACTCTGCTGGAACAGGTCAGTCAGCCACTCCCGATCTTTCAGTTTGGCCATTTGCTGCAAGCAGAGGAGGAAGAGAGGGAAGTGTGTGCCGTTCTCCAGCGGATGAGCCAACTCTGCCATGCTCACGAGTTCAGCAATGACTGCCCGGGCAGCAAACTGAGCCAGGTAAGACTTCACCAGAGGAACATCCAACTCAATCTTGGGACACTGGTCCAGAACACTGAGGAAAGCCTGAAGAAAAATAAAAAATGTTAGAAAATACTGTTATTAGTTTGAGTTCAGATACAGTGAGAGTAAATGCTCAGGTATACTTCAAAGTTTTTTTTTTTGTTCTTCATTTGAGGGCAAAAATAAGTTTGAAAAGTCTGAGGGACTCCATACCATTTCCAACACTCCTGTGCAGCAGCAGAAGGTGTGTCATGCTGCTTTAGTGCTGCCAAACAAAACAATGGCATAAACATCTAATAAACGGCCTTCTCCAGTAAAAAGCACCACGTCACCAGGCTTTGTATTTGCCGTGATCAGGCATTGATTGGAACAAAGTTTACAACTTTAGCAGATGTGGCATGACGCAGTTGTGCTTCTCATCTTGTCTTTCCACGAATTTCCAGAGTCTGGTCTTTTCAGCGAGTTTCCAGAGTCTTTCCGCAAGCGATAGTACAGGTGCGGATATATCAGTACCAGCTCTGCTACTCGACCCGCCAATGCATTCATGTTACTAATTTGGTGTTGTGCTAAATGTTATTCTGCTGTCTGACTATGACGTGCTCCATATTCTTGCAGTTCAAAAGGTGGAGCTCCATGATACACCCACCAATTGTATAATTGCATTGACCAATGGTAGCTCAAAAAGGGGTTTAGGAACAAAACGAATTTCCCTCAAAACTTTGTTTCCGCAGTTTCAAACAGCTCAAAGCAAACTTTAAACAACTTTGCTGTTGTCAGATTTGGTTCGAAATGACAATTTCAGTTGTTTTTTTAAATTCGTTTGAAGTATACCGGGGCCTTAAATGTGATTGGTGTGTAGACACACTAGAGGTGCCAGTTACCACAAATTAAAATGTTCTATATTTTTAATTAATGGTCAACCAATTGACTAACTGTTATTATTTCACTGATTGATCGTTTTATAGAAACATTTAATGAAATACAATGACTAGCATACATGTTAATTGCTGATGTTACACTTATGTGAGCAATGAGTTTGTAACTGCAATTGTCATTTTCTTTCCAAATGTGCATGATTGCTCAAAAGAAATCTTTCCAAAAGGAAAGGATAAGTACTTTTTTTCCCCCTTAAGTCAGTCAACTGCAGGATTACCACAAAAGTAAAGGTTTAACAGAGCTAACAAAATTAGTAATAATAATAATAATAATAATAATAAAGTCAATATTTTTGTTGTGCACAATTAGTTCTACTGTATAGCTTCATGAAATTATTGGTTGAAGCACTATTGACTCAATGCAAGGATTTTTGCAGCCTCAGCACATTATGAAAATACAACCACTATTTAAAATTAAATTTCTTCCCCACTTTTTAAAAATAGTCCAATTGTGCATGGAAACCACCTCCCTGACAACACTGCTTATGAATGTACATAATGTGACTGTATTGTGTTCAGCCCACTTCAAATTGTCCATGTAGTTCAAATCAATGTCATTTCTCCAAGCATAGTAGTAGGTTTTTAAATGAACCCATGCATGAACACTTCATTTTGACCCTTGCATCTGCTGTATGCATTTTGAACATAAGCTACATACAGACAATCCCCACTATCCTCTTAACACACACACACCTGCAAAAAGTTCTCTCCTGAGACCAGTCCTTCCACACGGAGCTTGTTGATCAGAGTGCTGACATGCTCTCGGTCCTCATCTGGGTTCTCCAGCGAGCAGATGATCATCTTGCTCAGCATCTCAGGCAGGAAGTGTTTAGGAGCTTTCATCTCCCGCACCCCATTCACAGCATCATTCATGTTTTTGCTGCTCAGGTAAGAGGTCACCACAGTCTCCTGTAAAAATAAAAGTAGAAGGAACAGCTCATTCAAATGTTTTGATGGACTAACGTCAATAAAAGAAGTCAAAGGGTACATACAGTCATCTTAAGAAGTTCCTCTTTAGCAGGAGGTGGCTTCTTGATCGTCTTCTGTGGCTTCTCCTGGATTGGAGGTGGGTTTGTTTTCAGCCCAAGCTGTGGTGGCTTAACACAAAGAGTAGGGTTAAACAGATCTTTAAAAAGAAACAGATTCAGTTCCTTTGCAAAATAGTCCTCATTACCTGTCCCAGAGGTGGTGTGGATGTACGTGGAGGTTGAGCACTAGGAGGAATCATGGTTGGGATCTGAGGCTGCAACTTTGGCATTTGGTTTTTGTTCAAGATGAATGACTGTGCTGGTCTCAAGCTAATCTGAAATATGAAGAGGAACCCATTTGTATAAGTCGACATAGGCATTAAGTTTCATCTTTCAATATGTCTGAATGAATAAAATTAATAAGTGATAAGAATGACAATAATAATAATAAGTATTACAGGGATCGCATATGGCACAACATCATTTAGGTTAATTACCAATTACGACCACAAAAAATATAAAGTATAATATAGTTAGTTATTTTGTTGTTCTGTAATCCTAAATTTTATTTTCTGCACCCAACACACTTCTATTGATAACTACTGAAAGGCTGATGAGGAGTTCATCTAAAATAAAATGTGTTCATACCTCATCAGCATTTAGCTGTCCTTTCTTAGTGAAACGTGGTGGCATATCCTTGGACTGAGCTTGCTGTTGAGATGAATGAGTCTGGTTTTGGAAAAGCAGGTTCTGCCCCTTTGACAAAATAAACCATACTTGTTAGTTCCACTAAAGTTTCGATACCCTGACACATCAATTATGTGGTACCTTGGCATTTACCTGGTTGGATTTAATGAAAGGCTGGGGTGCAGGAGCCATGTGGCCACTGTGCCCATTGAAAAGAGGGTTTGTGCGGCGGCCCATGGTTGGCGAATACCTGTCCTGAATGACCCCAGGGCCAGTTCCAATCCCACTGCCTAAGACCAGACAACACCATTATTAAGCTTGCAATGAACCATAGTGCAAATCCAGTCATGCACCACCTGCCCCAGAAATGTCAATACATTTCAGCACATACCTGGCATCTGCCCAAACATATCCGCTAATCCCCCAAGAGTTTCTCGATCAGGTTTTATTCTCGTCGGCATGAACGAACTCTCTTGAAAGAAGTCAGTCCTTATTCCTTGAGTCATAGGTGGAATAAAAACACCCAAATCCTATAAGGATAAAATAAAAAAAAAATTAAACACTGATAAGTAAACCTGTTTTTATATATCTGCAATACGTGCAGTTTTGTACAACTTAAGGACACAGACACCCTGCTTATGGAGTTATTCATACCTACAAACTGCAGATCACAAAAATAAATAAATAATCTGAAACTTTCCAAAGATTGGAAGTGTTTACAATTTGAAACATCTGTGATTACCATTTTAAATAGGAACATTTTCAGAGATTTTGATATTGAAATAAAACAACATCGTTGCTTAAATTTGGTTCTAAAACCCTGATGTCTATGGTAACATGCTAACATGTAACATGTGAATAAAATAGTTTCAAAATGAAAACGAAGCCAGTTTGGGACAGACTTCAGAACCATTTGGGTGGTACTAGTTGTCCTAAGGTGTGTTTAACCACCATGCAACATACACAAATGCAATTTTTCCCCAAAAAAACTGAAGATACCTATGAAAATCCCTTATCTTGCAAAATATTCTATACTACACATGCATGATTGATAAGAATGCAACGATTCACTACACATGATTTGACCGATTTGAGATGATTTTCTCACAATTTTTTCAAACAAGATTGTTGTTTTGGGGGTCGTGGCATGTCATACTAGAGGGCATTTGATTGGTCACGATTTGATGAGAAACTTAAGTAGCTGACAGCTAGCTCTCTGAAACTCTCACATGGTCACCCTCTGAAGCTAAGCAGGGCTGCGCCCGGTCAGTACCTGGATGGGAGACCACATGGGAAGGCTAGGTTGCTGCCGGAAGTAGTGTTAGTGAGGCCAGCAGGGGGCGCCCAACCTGTGGTCTGTGTGGGTCCTAATGCCCCAGTATAGTGACGGGAACACAGCGCCGTCTTTCTGATGAAAAGTTAAACTCTGTGGTCATTACAAATCCCAGGATGATCTTCTAAAAAGAGTAGGGGTTTAACCCTGGCCTCAGTCCATCATGGCCTCCTAACCCTCCCCATATTATAATTGGCTTCATCACCATCAAACAGCTGGTGTGCGGTCTGACGCAGAACAGCTGCCGTCGAGTCATCCAGGTGGATGCTGCACACTGGTGGTGGATGAGGAGATTCCCCCCAATGTGTAAAGCGCTTTGAGTGCCCAGAAAAGCGCTATATAAAAGGAATTATTATTATTATTATTATTATTAAGTATGAAGTAAATAAAATCGTTGATCCATTTAGGTGGAAGTGACAAACTACAAGCGTTGTTTGGAGCAATTTTAGATCTAAACGTGCGCTGTCACGGTTTTGGTGCTCACTAGCCTATAGATATCCTAAAACTAACAATATTAACACTAACATATAAAAAAACAAAACAATTTCATAAATTTTTTTTAAAAAAGGGGTCAAAAAAATAAAATAAAGGGCAAGGGACCTTTACTGCATCCTGACGGATCTGGTTGATAGTCTTAGGTCCATTATCAATAAAAGCTTTCCGAGGCACCCAGTTGTTCTCTCGCAGCTCCACGGTATCCTGAAGCAGGAATCGAATCCTTGCAGGCAAGTCCTTGTTGTTCATTAAGGATCGCATACGGCCGAAGTACTGATCCATTAAAGACTGCAAGAGAAAAGCGCGTTAGGAAATGCCACTGCGCCTTAATGCAGTCAAAGTCCTGGTAGTCTCAAAAGCAGCTTACCTTGGCTTTCTCATGATCTAGCCTTGGCCCCACGGTTCTCATTATCTGACAGAGGCACTCCAAATCCTCCCCCATATCCTTAAGTTGGACTCTTTTCTTCTTTTCCAGAAGCTTCAATCAGGAGAGTTCATGTTAGAATGAAGGCCGAGAGCGAACATCAATATTTAAATGGATTATTTATGAATGACTCACTGTTTTGATGCATTTATGAAGGATAGACTCATGAATGAGATCGAGCTTGCCAAGTTCTCCGATGAATTTGATGTTGCCAAGCATTTTGATCTTGGCAATGGCACGCTGCTCCTCCTCCTCAGAGGTGAGAGGGCTGTCATTTTTATCATAGACTTAAAAAGGAAAAAAAAAATTAAGTAAAAGGACAAATCAGCAGTGTTGAGGTAATGCTGGCACTTCCAGAAATCTACTTACTGTCAACATTTCTGGTGCGGTTTTCAAATTCATCTTGAAGTTTGGATATCAGAAGTCTCCTGAATGTCTGTAGGAACATGATCAAGTAATGTAACAAGTGTGCTTTGTGTTGTGAAACCTCAGTCAAACAGATACAAATGGCAAATTCTTACAGTGCTCTGCTTTTGTGATGATTGGATCTCTGTTGATGGGCCGTCAAAGTTTGGAGCATCCTCTGCCAAACGCAGACATAGCTGAGCATATAGCGAGCTATACTTCGGCTCTTCGAGGGCTTTGTCTACAATCTAGTTGAGAAAAGAGTAGATGAGTTCAATATCAATATAATAAAAGCTTTAACAAAAAATTACAAAACACTTCAGATTAAAAAAGCTAATTCAATAATTTTATCATAGCTGGAAATAACTTGGAATTGTTTTTTACACTTGGAAAGAATACAAAAAAAAGTGCATGTTCTGGTTCCAGTTATTAACTTTTAATCGCTAATCTTAAATTATCTTTAAAAATGTTTAAACTTATAAACGTATAATGAAGTGAATTAGGTTCTTGAAAAATGTATTGCATGACTCAACTTTGCCCATCATAAATTGACTGAAAAATACACTCATTTCAAATGGTCCATTTCAATTTCAAGTCAATTTTCAAAATCATTGCATTTTGCTATAAAACTGCTGGCATTGAGTGTTGAGGAATTTCACCAGTTTATTAAGTAAGCTAGAAGGACACAGACACAAAACAGTGACCTTTTTAGTAACAACCAACATCTAGCATTACATTTTAGAAAATAAATTAAACTATGTTCGCAACCAAGTACACAATCTAGTTGATGAAGCAGTAGATAGCTCAATATCATTAAGATAATAATAGCTTTTCAACAAAAGTAAGCAAATACTTCAAGTTACATTCTATCAACGCTTGCTGCCACTTAGAATTTTATCATCTTGAAGTTAAAAAATAGCTCCAGTCAGTTATTAAATTATTAATTATCTTTAGAAGGGTTTAAAATTGCTACAAAATGAAAGGGATCTTATTGTAACATATACTGAAGTGAAATAGCCTTTTCAATTAGTAAAAAATGCAATGCATAACTTAACTTTGCCCATAATAAATTGACAAAAAAATACCCCCACTAATTTCAAACAGTCCATTTCAATTTCAATGTAACATAAAAAAAAAATCATCATTGTAGTTTGCTAGTAACTACTGGCACTGAGTGTTGAGGAATTTTACCAATATTGGTAGTGTGAAATTCATAGAAGTGAATAAAACTCCTCACCAGCAAGATGATTCCTTTGAGGACGAGCTTTGAATCTACGCCCACATTCAGGAGCTCAAGGCATAGCTTGTCAAACTTTTCAGGGGTCAGTTTATTAAGTATGCTAGAAGGACATGAAAACAAAACAGTGATCTCTTTAGTAACATCTAGCATTCATTTGAGAAAACCAATTAAACCATGTTTGCAACCAAGTACACAAATATTATATAAAAATATTCTGCTATGCCACACCCTTTGTGCAATTTTTCCAATATGACTGATCATTTATTTTGCTATCAGCAGCATAACCTATTGTTCTTGAAAGTCAAATCAGGGGGAAATGCTACTGTAGCTTTGCAGTTGTAAATGAATTTGAAAATTAATTTCAGAGCCTTACCCTCTCACTTTCCTGAAGATTGCATCGTGTCGTTCTTTTTCATTGGAGGAGTTGACATCTCGTCTAGTGCTTCGTGAAGGAACCCATCTCTGAACGCTAGGCCCTGGGGTTTTCCCCAGGAACTCGCTAGAAAACAATGCAACAGTCACTTGTTTTGTAAAGGATTAAATGAGCTGCTAATATCACATGAAGCACTGAAATACTAGAGACAGCATTTAAATCACAAGGTGTCAAAAACACTTTCGGTTCACATTTGGGACAAGCTACCAATATATTTTACCAGTATATTTAATTATGAAACTTGTGTTCATGACAACAAAATTTAAGTTGAGACTCTGAAGTCAGCATGAAACAGAAGTTGCAATCATTTATTCTTCACAATTGTGACAGAGTGAAACAGCTTCTCAAAAGAGATGTATGGTCGGACTTAGTTGTGTTGATAGGCTCACTAAATCTTTTATGTTTTCTAAATGCTGCGTTTCTGGTCTTTGTACAGAAGTATTTATAAAAGGGACTTGTCTTCACAAGATCATAAGCATAATAAAAAGTACACTAAAATTATTTTTAATAAATAATCCCAAATTCCATTAAAAACCAATTTTAAAAATAATTGACAATTTATTTCATGAAAAAAAAAAAGTCATATTTTGTTTTGTGCAGAACTTTTGTGCTGGCTGCTATTTGGCAAATCTGAAAGATCAACACACCCTTGGAAGTAATTGTTCATTGGCAGAATTCCTCACTTTATAGGTCAACAATTGCAGACGTAGACATTGAGATATAATAACCTCAACAACACAATGAGCTTGTGAAAAGCTACAGAATTGATATGCCTCTATATGAAACTTTAAATGCTGACTTATCTTTTTGAAAGTTAACTTAAAAAGCCAGTGTGAACCGGAGGTTGCGGACACTTATTTCAGTATGTTGTGCATCATCCCCTTATACCAAACTAACAGTAAGAAGGGCATGGTAAAGAATATTGTGGCTGAAGCCATCAAACTGACATCTGCAGAGGAGGACCACCAATTCAAATGCTGAATCAAATGGTCAGATTTTGATTAAAAATTACAAAGAACATTTTTTTGTTTACCTAAATTGTTACCTAAAGAATAACAATGTGCACTAGCAAAATTAACATAGTACATTTTTATGTCACACAAGTAACATCTTATGTACATTTTTATACTGTAATTCCTGCTATCTTTTTGAAGCATTGCCTCCCTTTGTTCCACAGGAGAAAAAAAACTATCCTTTATTAGTAATAAAAGTGTATTACAACTTAAAATAATATTTTAAAACATACTGTGGTTTACAGTAATGTCTCCCAAATAAATCAAGCTCTCTGAATGTACCTGTTGCCGACAGACTTGGGATAGTGCTGAGTTGCACCCCTACCTCCTCCTCCGCCCGAAGAAGCACTAGAACAGGGAAAATTGTCCTTCAACTCTACTAACAACTATATTTTTTTAATTTCAGATCTCTACAATTAACATTCACGGGAAGCAAGGTATATGATGTTCTGTCAGACCAACAATTTTAAATTAAAAAGCAACCAATATGTACCTCACCACGAATTTAACCTCAACTAAATACAATTTAAGCTTAATCAAAAACAGTACTTAAGAAAAATGAGTACCTGAAACGAGAAGCACCCCCCTCTGCAATCACACTCTCCACTTTGGCGGCTTGACAATGAAAGATCCTCAAAAAGAATGAGAGTGAAAGGGTGGGGGTGTAAAACACGGCCTGAGAAAAGAGAAAAGCACCTTTATTCATCAAAAATCACACCATAAATGGAAATGACAAGCAAAGAACGTAAACCAAAACATCAAGCTGAGAATAAATGGTTGTTTTAGTTGCTGTAAATTTTTTAAAAGCTGTTAAAAATGTAAGCTGCTGCCACTAAATCTGAACAAAGCCCAAGGCCTCTGCCATGAGCTCAGATTTCACAAAAGAACCTTGATTTATTAAACCGCAATCCTGTTATATCATATTTGTGCTCATTCAAAGGTTTGCTTATCGTTACAATGGATGACATCTGTACGGTTTAAAGCCATGTAAACTTTATGATGATGCTGAACAATAATTAAAAATCACACACTCAGTTGTTGTCATACATCTCTCGTGCATTAGCATTGAAGCTAATTATCACACACAAGAAACCTGACTAGATTGAGCCACTCAAGGCTAAAATGGAGCTCAACAAAGAAGCAGAAATTAAACCTAAGAACTGGGTTTGATAACAGGTCACTTGTTAGTGTAATAATCGCCGGTTTGTGGTCAAACGTACGGTTTACCGGCAGGGTGGTGCAACCGAACAGCTGATCTAATAACCAGACGCCATTTTCTCATAAAGGAGCATAAAGGGAGTCTGGACAGCCACACAATTACCATATACACACACACAGCTCACATACAGCGCTGAAGCTTCGGGTTTAGATTGGTAAAGGAGTCAGTTCGGCGGGATAACGGACTGTAAGGTGTCCTGGGTCTAGCAAAGGCAGAAAGCGAGAACATGCGAGTATCCGGAGCCATTTTACAGCAGCAGCAGCCTAGGCTAATGTTAGATGAGAACAAGCTTACCTTTTCTAAAAGAACTTCAGCTTTGATGGTGTTGGGTTACCGAAAAAGAAAAGAAAAAATATGAGAAAAGAAAAATATTTTTATTTTAACGTTATTAATATTATGGTTAAAGACAGTGCGCCTTGAGGTATCAGTGGCCGCACCGGTATGAGGAGGAGAACTGTGTGATCTGACGTCACGCACAGCCGCAACTTTATTCACTGGACGCGTCAAACATGCTGGATGGCGCGTCAGCGTCAAGTTTAGCTGCACCCACACTGGACAACTTTTAAAAAAACGCCGGTGATTCCTTTCTCGTGAGTCTTTTCATCAAAACGGTTCGCTGAAAAAACGATTTAATCAGTGACCATTTTCATGCATGCTACAATTTTGCCAGTAGGTGGCGACGAATATTTTGAGCGATAGCTTGAATCTGTTTTCTGAATGCATGTTATCTTCTTATCAACAATTTATCTATGTATACTTTTTATTATATGTTCTGGTTGTAATTTCTACATGTTCTTGTCAAAATGAGTGACAGACTTCTCTTCTATGTGGCGACAAATCTTTTAAGCGAGTACTTGAATCATTCACTTTAGGTAAATTAACACATCTCTCAACCAACCAATCTGTTTTCTGAATGCATGCTATATATCTTTTTGTCAACAATTTATCTACGTTTAGCCTATATGTTTTGGTTTTAATTTCTAGATGTACTGGTCAAAATGAGTTACAGACGTCTCTGGCGACGAATCTTTTAAGCGAGTACTTGAATCATTCGCTTTAGGTAAATGAACACATCTCTCAACCAATCAATCTGTTTTCTGAATTCTGATTGTGCGGCAGGCCAGACTCACGGTGGCAGGCCAGATTGACCGTCAGGCCACCGGGAAATGTCCCGGTGCTTCCTATAGCCAGTCTGCTCCTGTTGTAATGCATCCTAGAGAAAGGGGGTGAAGTCGCCTCACAGCAAGAAGGTCGCTGGTTCGAGCTTCGGCTGGGTCAGTTGGCATTTCTATGTGGAGTTTGCATGATCTCCCCATGTTCGCGTGGGTTTCCTCTGGGTGCTCCGCTTTCCCTCTAAAGACATGAGGTACAGGTGAATTGGGTAAACTAAAATTGTCCATAGTGTATGAATGAGTGTGTATGGATGTTTCCCAATGATGGGTTGCAGCTGGAACGGCATCCGCTGTGTAAAAACATGCTGGATAAGTTGGCAGTTCAATTAACCCCAGATTAATTAAGGGACTAAGCTGAAAAGAAAATGAATTAGGAAAATATTAAAATATTAATTTAAACGAAAGATTTGTGGGGGGTGTACTCATATATGCTGAGCACTGTACACTATTGTATTGTCAAAGTGACCACTCTTGCAACTTTCTGATCATTTTTCAAACAATGTCTAGATCTCTTGGTGAAAATAGATAAGTCTTTGCGAGTTTTCAGACATTCATTGACTTTTATTTCACAGAGGTGGCATAGTTACTATAAACCCTTTTTAAGGAATTGTAAAGCACACTTTTTTGGTGAAATGATTACCAATTGTGTTGCCACAGTTTTACTACAAATGCCATGGTTAAATATTGTTAGTGTTGCAAAAACATGGTTTATTTGTGGTTACCTTACTATTCATTCATTCATTTTCTTTTCAGCTTAGTCCCTTTATTAATCTGGGTTCGCCACAGTGGAATAAACCGCCAACTTATCCAGCATGTTTTATGCAGGTACCCTTTCAGCTGCAATCCATCACTGGGAAACATCCACACACTGTCATTTACACACATACACTAGGGACAATTTAGTCTACCCAGTTCACCTATACCGCATGTCTTTGAACAGAGGAAACCGGAGCACCCGGAGAAAACCCATGCAAACATGGGGAGAACATGCAAACTCCACACCGTAATGCCATCTGACTCAGCCGAGGCTCAAACCAGCAACCTTTTTGCTATGAGGATATCATGCTATCCACTGCGCCACCGTGATGCCCTACCCCACTATGTTTTTTTTTTATTATTTAGGGAAATTATTAGGCAATCTAAGCAACACTGCTAGGTCACACAATAAAGACTACAGGCCAATGTACCATAGTACATATTGCAACCCAGGTTCATTCTGAAAATGTACTGCTATATACATTTCTGGAGTGTGCCAAATACGTCCCAGAATCTACGTTTTTTGGAAGATTTAGTTTTTTTGCAAATTCACTAGAGGCCACTGTGTATGCTTTTTCAGATCCCAAATTTCTCTCGTGAGTGCCTTCTGTTCTTGCTTAAATCCACCAGAGGCTGCTATCGACTGACTGAATGACTGACTGATTGACAGATCGACTGACTCACCCTCCTTCCTCCCTAAACCCAACCAATAGTGTTTTCAAAAGCACCAATTGAGCCGCCAATCCACTTCCTTAAACCCAACCAAAGTTTTTTAAAAAATAAAGAAAAGCCTTCTCCTGATTTTTTTAATTTTTAGACTTTACCACAATCTCAGCCTGTTATTTACTTGTTTATTGTATTTTTTTGGCTTCTGTTTTTGTCTAACCAGCTTTCTGAAACTGTTCTTCGCTGGACTTGAACCCAGTCGTTAAGGTCAACTCCTCTCTTCATCTCAAGTCTGCCGACATACATGGCGAGCTAACTGCACAAACTGGTAACAGCAGGAAAGCCGTCCATATGGAGGTCAGCTGGAAAGCACAAAAAAAGAAACGGCGTCATACCGCCCTGTAGCGTTCATTTTAAAGATGAAATCTCTGGCTACATAAAGGCTACATAATTCACGATCTCCAGAAATGTATTTAGGGCTACGTTTTTAGAATGAGCCTATGTTGGCATATTGCACACATTCACTGATCAAATCTTTTTATAGCAGTCACACAGTAATCATGTATTCAAAATAAGTAGGCCCACCAAGGAGCACCAGTTATCTAAAACATGTCCTATTATCCTATATTTGCCCTGTAATCCCCTTATCTCTCTGAGACCACATTTTTCAATCACCACGAGTGTTTTCTGCACAAATGACTGCAATTGATGTCAGTCATTTAAAAATATATTTTGTCAGCTGCTGGCATGACTTGTAACACCAGAAAGAGTATAATAAATTAAACAAATATGAGTTTTAATATTGTCTCTACAATAATTCAAGACCACACATGCTGCAAATTTCATTATCATCATATGAAACTTCTGTATGCTCACAGTATTCCCACCTTTTAACAGTGTATACTTCATATAAATATGCCTGAATGTGTAAAAATAGTGTATATTTTAGGCTTTAGAAAAATATGGCTGTGGGTGTGCAATACACACTAATGATATGCTAATAATGTACACTACATAGCACATACTTTAAAAACCCACCTCTATGGTCTTTGCACTTGTGTATTTGTGTATTTACATTTCCAGTATTTAGCTAATGTTCAAATGGGTGTGCAAGTGATGACAGTAATTGTTGACATTTAGAACAGACATTTTATAGATAGTCTTGCTTTCCTTAAAATGTTGTGATTTCAGGGCATGCGTGGAAAACACGATGAATGATGTTCGCCTTAAATACCACTCAGAAACAGTAGAACAGATGTGGATTAGTGCCCATTAAAAACACTGAGCTTTGATATTTCAGACTTGGGACAGTCCTGTACACATACCTTCTGCGCAGGTCTGGAGATTGGGACAAGCCCATTTACTTTGGCTTGTACAATAGCACTTTTTTTTTTTTAGCACAAAAGCTCTACAGCAGACTTTGCTCACAGTCAAAACTGCTTTATAAAACTGAGGACTCAAGAAATTCATTTGGCATTTGAAATAACATACTTGCCTTAGACTTTTCAGAATCAGAATGAATCACAAGGAATTAGTTTTGGCAACAGAAGCTTCCAGTGTACATAAAGTGACAAGTGCCAACACAAAATTAAATATGAGAAAAGAAAAAGGCGATAAACATTAAACAGAGATGCAGTTAGTCAAAAATATCTAGATGTTGAATTGCATGTACAGATATGTTGTAAATATACAGGTTATGAGGTGCTGTGTACCAATGCAATTGGAGAAAGTATTGCATTGTATATTGTGCTATTGTATAAGGTGCTGTGTACAAGTGCGTATGAGAAAGTATTGCACGTTTATTGCACAGTAGGAGAATATTTATCTGTTCATGAGGTAGATGGCATGAGGAAAGAAACTTTTCCTGTGTCTGGCTGTTTTTGTGCTTGGTGCTCTGTAGCGCCGACCAGATGGTAACAGTTTAAACAGGTAGTGTGCTGGGTGTGAGGCGTCCAGAGTGATTTTGCAAGCCCTTTTACTCACTCTGGAAGAGTACAGTTCTTGAAGTGTAGGAAGGGTAGTGTCAGTGATTCGTTCAGCAGTCCGGACTATTCGCTGTAGTCTATGAAGGTCAGTTTTGGCAGCTGAGCTGAACCAGACGGTGATTGAAGTGCAGAGGATGGATTATATGACAGCTGAGTAGAACTGTACGAGCAGCTCCTGTGGCAGGTTGAACTTCCTCAGCTGACGAAGGAAGTGCAGTCTCTGCTGGGCTTTCTTCACAATAGAGTCTATGAGAATGTCCCACTTCAGATCCTGAGAGATGGATGACTCAACTGCAGCCACAGTGCTGTTCATGATGGTAAATGGGGGAGTGCAGGGGGGTTTCTCCTAAAGTCCACTATCTCCACTGTTTTGAGCGTGTTCAGCTCCAGGTTGTTGTATCTGCACCATAAAGCCAGCCGCTCCACCTCCTGTCTGTATGCACTCGTTGCCGTTCCAGATGAGGCCAATAACAGTAGTGTCATCAGCAAACTTAAAGAGCTTAATGGAGGGGTCTTTTGCGGTGCAGTCGTTGGTGTACAGGGAGAAGAGCAGTGGGGAGAGAACGCATCCCTGGGGTGCACCAGTGCTGATGGTGTGGCAGTTGGATGTGATTTTGTCCATTCTGACTAGCTGTTGTCTATCTGTCAGAAAGCTTTCTGACTGTTTAAAATGTGTACAGATTTATAATTTTGTAATTTTATTATTGTGTTGCCATTTTCATTATCATTACCATTAGATGTATCTAAATTACTTATTTAGGCTGACTGCAGGTAAATTAGGCCACTAATTTTATTCAAAAAGTGGCCCTATTTATCCCATTTCACTCTGTTCCTGAACCAAAATAGACTTCAGTCAGGAGATTCAGTCAGCATCCATAGAGCAGATTTTCTCACCTTCTATGTTCACATGTGAGCAAACACAATAGATAGCTTAGTTTGAATTTAAAGCCTTTAGACCAACCTCAGTCAACCTGATTGAGCACAATCAGAATGAAATTCTGATACGATTGTAAGAAATGTTGTAGATGTGGACTGAAGGATAACAGGTAGACATTAGGCATGTCAATATAAAAAAATGGGCCAGTTGCCATTTCTGTGTAGAGTTTGCAACATATAGGCTCATTCTGAAAATGTAGCTCTATATACATTTCTGAAGATTGCTAATTATGTAGCCTGATATACGTATGGCTGCATTTCATTTTTAATATGAACGTTACGGGGCAGTATGACACCGTTCTTTTTCACGCTTACCAGCTGACTGCCTACCTCTGTATGGATGGCTTTTCCACTGTTACCAGTTTGTCGACTTAGTTCGCCATGTATGTTGGTGGACTTGAGATGCAGAGAGGAGATGACCACGGTGACGGGGTTTGAGTCCGGTGAAATACAGTTCATTAAAGTGTGACAAACATGCAAATAAAAAAAGAATTCAGTTAGATGGCAAACACTTTTTGACTTTTTTTTGCAATATTCTCTCAAATCTGTTATTTTCTGCTATGCTATGTGATTTTACAGCAAAATAGGTAATGTTTTACTCTTCTTTTTTATTTTAATATATTCATATCATTGCAGACACAGTCCAATGACTCTTATCACTGGAGTTAAAGAATAACACAGATCTGAAATGACTGAATATGTAGATCTAGCTCAAGAGAAATTATTGGAAGAGAATATTGCCAGTGGTTTATTTCTACACTGATTGCCCCCCAAAAATATAGTTCATTTTACTAAGATTTTCTATATCACCCCTTAAATAAGAACATGCTTGCATCATAGTAGTCTTCTCAGAAACTATAACATTCTTTTGCTATATTCATGATGCTACTTGTAGTAAACAAGTGACAAGAGTTTTTTTATATTAATGCAAAAGTAATGTCCCCAGAACATTGAGTAACATGCCTTAAAAGTAAAATTAATAATGCTATAATAATAGCATGATAATAACATTATTCATTTAGAACATTCTTGTAACACAGAAAAAACAAACAAACATGAATATGTTAATTAAGGGCGTACTCACACTTGCCTTGAAACAGGCCAAAGCACGCTTGTCCCCCCTCCCGTCTCCCCCGACGGCCCACACTCACGTTACATTCGGGTCCAGGTGCGCTTACATCATCGATGACGCGCTGTTCAGTAAGCGCTCTCACTCAGCACAGTGGAGATTTCTTTTGTTATATCGTTTGAGTCATTTGATATGTGGTGACACGCAGTCTAATATTTCGCCGAACAGATCAGCCACTTTTGACGCTCATAAACAATCATTAAGTCCTCGTGCTGCAGGAATTAGGAAGTTTGCTGGAGGCGCAGCTGTCATGCAGTGAGGGGTTTGCGTGTTTAATAAACTATGACGTTCATTGAACAGTACGAATGATTAATTAATCCATATCAAACAGTCCCTTAAAAGTCACGTCTCGCTTTCAGTTTCAGGCTCAGGCACGCTTGCACTCACACTGGAAGCATACCACGCCTGAGCCCAAGTAAGCTCAGGCCCACATCTTCCAAGTGAATCATGCCTGAGCCCGATTCAGAGCACTCACACTTCTCAAACGATCTGGGAAATGGGCCTGGGCACAGTTCGGATAGCATAGTGTGAGTACGCTTTAAATGTTCTAATAATGTTTTAAATTACATTCTAAGAACATTTATATAACATGAGACTGAAATACGTTTTGGTTAACGTGATTATAACACAAAAATAATGTTTATACATTGTCAAGAACAGGGAAAACATGCAAACTCCACATAGAAATGCCAACTGGCCCAACCGGGACTCGAATCAGTGACCTTGTTGCTGTAAGGCGACAGTGTTAACCACTGAGCCACCATGCTGCCCTCATTCTAAGAACATAAAAAATGTTTTATACCTTAATGGGAACTTTTTGGGCACGTTTTTATAACCTACCATTGTTTGAGGGGTCGCATTTATACTACAAAAATTTTAATCTGACAATAAAAGTCAACCTTTTGGCGTGTCTGTTTTGAGGTTTCCATCCACCTTTGCTGTCGAGAAGCAGTGAAATGTGCTTAATGTATTGCTTGAATGCTTCTGATCTGCTTTAAGTGCCGTAATGAGGTGCTTGGGGAAAAGCTCGCATTCAGATATTCAACTTTTAATTTGACAGCATTAGTGAAAATAGGTCATCACTTGCCAGATTTCTTAATAATTTATTGAAATTGCTTTGATGACATCAACTTATTAAACCGAATTTGATTCCTTTGATTTGTTAGATGTTTGTCTGTGTTTATAGCCTGAAAAAGCAGCATATTTTCAATATGAAGCTTTACTTGAATATATGAAAATATAGTTCAAGCTCTGACGGATTTTTAAGTATCTGTTCTGACCACCACTGAAATGGGCCATGCCAAAATTACCTGAGCAGCTGAATTAAATTAAACCTTGCTCATTCAGGGACCTGCATTTATTGGATGCATGAAGCAAGAACATATTGTGAGTTGTTAAAATGTATTTGGGTCAAAGACAAGATGACTCTTTTGATGTTCAGATTAAATGAAATTTTCAAAAGTGATTTTTTGCTTTTTGCCAAAATGTCATTCAGCATAACAACAATCATTCAGGGTAACAGATGTATATTTATATGTGCAAATAAATATGAAACTACATACTCTTCTTTTGACGTTTACCTAAAAAAAACAACAACAAATAAAATAAATGTTATAAATTATGTAATTTTATATATTTTTTAATGTTTGCTGACAGAAATACCCACTGGGATACAGATAAGTATTAGTCTTTTAAATTGTCATCAAATTATTCTTGTTCTTAAAGGGTCATTAAACACCAACACACATTTGTTGAGATGTTGACAGTCATATGTGTGTCCCACGCTGCTATAAACACTATTAGGACACATATATTGCACTAAAAAGTGAAAATTGGTTGTTTTTGCATTATTTTGAGCAAATTCGTTCTTCCGGTTTGAAATGAATATTTGAAGCTGCGTCACGGTGTTTAGATACTTGCTTGTAGTCCAGCGTGGAGAGTGGATGTCTGTACTGGCGAGTACATCGGGACGTCTCTGAGTGTGTGGCATTAATTCATGAGAAAGACTTGGTTCAAACCAATTAGCGCGCTTAATTGTGTATGTGGTGCAACTTCATTAATATGCATGATAGCTTCGAAGACAGAGAGGCGTCACGTTGTGTGCGAATACAAGTGAAAGAATTTGGAGACATGGGTCGTCAGTGTTGCGTTTATTAATGTGCTGCGTTTATTATTGTGCTGCAACGAAGGTTTTGTTTTCATTTCCTCGCTATGAGAGCGTAGCTGGACTCACGTGTGGATTACAGTGCACGCGACGCCACAGAAATGCGTTTGTAAGGAACATTTTTACCCGAGAGTTTTGCGCATCTGGAAATTATGAAATATGGATTTGCCGCTCGTCTTCTTTTAAAAAAGATGCAGCTCGAGTTTGTATAAATTGTCCTGTCGCTACAGATTAGGTAAGTGTGTGTGAGATCAGTGCCCTTTGTTTGTTCATTCAGATGGCAAAGTTACTTCATATCGTCAGCAGTGCTCTTTCAGTTTTAAAAGACATACCTCAGTCAAAATGATTTAGTTACTAAGTTTACAGTATGTTAATATCACTGCAATATTATAGTACAATATTATAGACTGAAAGATCCGCTGTAAATGCTGCTCTCCGAATGTAAACATGTAAACAGCAATCAAACTATTACTGTCGTGTAGGATTTATGCCATATTTTGTGACAGGATAGTCTTTACACACACGGCTTTCTGACACTGCCTATTGAGTGCATCTAAGTTTCTGAGAAATGCAGAGGATTTGTTTTCTCCCATTGGCCGTGCGGTATCAAATACTCCATTAAAACTCCACTCTCCAGCAGTTCCTCGCTTTCAATATCTCGTTTGTCACGGGGGACATGCAGGAAATATTGCTGAATAAAAAGTGAAAGTGCCAAACTGCAGTTAAAGTCGACAAATTAATAATTTGGCAAATAACTTGATTACTGATGTCCATGTAAACACAGTCACTGTCTTTCTCCCCTGCGTCTGTGTGTTTGTTTTGCCTCCAGTGTTGCCAGATGTAGCTGATTTTTTACCCGCACAATCGGATTCAAAACCGCTCAATTGGGCAGGAAACCGCGCAATCTGGCAACACTGTTTTCCTCGCCTCTGTGAATATCAACGCGTGCCCAAATGGAAACTCCCATATTAGCAAATCCTTCCCTCTTTCCTGACTTTTTCCAAACTAGAGGTGTGAAAACAGCCTGCTGAGACAGGGGGGTTTCATGGCCCTTTAACATTGCTATATAATCTATATTGATAAACTGAATGATATTTTCAGCAAAGACTCATTAGAAACATGTGCCTCAGGCTACATTTTTGTGAAGCATAAAATACATTGCTTCGGGTACATTTTGTTGCACATTTCAGATGACAAATCAACTTGAGGGTGCTGTCTGAATTTTTGTAAATATCTGGGGTATCAATATCATTAGATATTTTAGATACACGTTCTTCTTGTACACATCCACAAGTAAGCAGGGCTTGTCGTACAGATCACATAGGCCAGCGAACCACTATCCTAAACCCTTCCTTAAACCCAGCCAATAGTGTTTTTAAAAGCAAATATAAGAAAAAAGTGCTCTGTGACCATGTACATTTACTTAGATTTTACATTTCACAGGACTCAAACCTGACACAAATACAACAAGTAAGCTATACTGAGTAAACTGACCATGCCAGAAAAGGGGCCTTTATGGAAATACAGTAGATCGGTGAGGGAAATGTATCTGATTACAAAACGTAGATATTGTTAAGTGTTTTGTGGTATTTATTTGGTGTTTGAAAAAAGAAATGCATGAATAATCCTTTTTTTGTTGATAATATGTTCCAATATCATTAGTGTGAAAAGGAACAAACATTGTTAGCATCATATTACCCCATACACTCTCAGAAACAATGGTACAAAAACTGTCACTGAGGCAGTACCTTTTCAAAAGGTAAACTTTTGTATCTTACCAATGCTATCTCATGGCAATTCATAACTTTTTGATTTAGTGGCTAATTTGTATGAAATAGTATGGTCTCATTCGTACAATTAGTACGATTTGCTTATGCCTCTTGGGTTTGGTGCCATGCCTCTATTTAAAAAATTTACATTTTCGTATGACTGAACTTGTATGAATTCAATCGGATTAGTCACTACACTGACAAAATGTAAAATAGCTAAATTTCCTCGTGAGATCAGGCTGATCTTACTGGTGCACATTGGTGTATAAAAGGTACAATTTTGTACCTACTGTACACTTTGTTCCTTTAAGGTGCTATGAGGTACACATTTGTACTTTTCAGGTATTAATATTTACATTAAAATGTACAATTGTGAACCTGGGGTGCGTTTCCCAACGACAAACTCGCAGCTAAACTGTCATAGTACGATGCATCGTTTGGGCAAAGAACAATGTAGTGACGAGTATTTCCCCAAAACCGTAGTTTCTCTGTCGCAGATCCATTGTTTGAACCATGTTAGTTATAATGTAAAACATCCATAATGATGCTCTAAATGGGGTGGAGTAAGTAGAAAATGCCCATATATTTTTAGGTCTAAAATTATATTGTTTTACAAACACACACTTAAAAAAATCACAAATTAGTTTTGGTAAAAACATGCTCTCGTTTGCATAATAATTGAGATGTAAATGACACAAATAGGCATGTTTCCTTTTCAAATATTATTAAGAATATGCCATATTCTATTCTAAAACATAAAACCACTTAGCTAACATGTATTCTAATCTCATATATAAATCGTATAAATTGTTAATGATTGTAATTTACAGTAGGCTTTTTATTAAGTAAAGTAATAATAATAATAATAATA
>CAIGQZ010034999.1:7228822-7239233 GCA_903798205.1 Danio tinwini | reverse complement strand
TATAGCAATGCGATGTGGCGCTATATTGGCACTGGTTAGAGGCATGCCTTAGTGTCCCACCAGTGACGATATACAGCCACTTCGACAGCACTACAACATACAAAAGAGAGAGATCGACTTAGAAAGTCATTTATTCATTCATTTATTCATTTTCTTTTCGGCTTAGTCCCTTTATTAATCCGTGGTCACCACATTGGAATGAACCACCAACTTATCCAGCATATGTTTTACACAGCGGATGCCCTTCTAGCTGCAACCCATCACTGGGAAACAGCCATACACACTCAATCACACACATACACTACGGCCAATTTAGCCTATACCACGTGTCTTTGGACTTGTGGGGGAAACCAGAGCATCCAGCTGAGGCTCGAACCAGCCACCTTCTTGCTGTGAGGCGATCATGCTACCTGCGCACATTTACCTGTTTAATAATGATTTGATCAGCTGTAGTTTGAAATTACACATTTTTTCTCTTAGGGATTATTATGCGTCTCTTTTGCCATCTTGTAGATGAACATCATCAACTGTCTTGGCTCAAAGACAGGCTAATGGCCGCTTATTCTCAGAAATGATAAATATTCTAAAATAAGCCCTATCCTTACAAATAAACTGCATCGACTAAAAAAGCCTCAAAAGTGCATTATGTTGCCCAACAGCAGTAATACTTGTCAAACTGTATTGTGTCCTCAGCTTGTTGCTGTATGTGGGCGGAGTAATACACAAGGGTGAAGGGTGAAGAGGCTGGTCGAGTGCTATTACTGGCAAAATATCGCCAATCAGATTTAAGAACCAGACAGAACTGTTGAATAAATACAAATATATAAAAAGCAGATTTCATAATAATCAACATTATTTACTAAGGTCAGTAGAAATAAAAAATAATGTGGCTTGGTATGTGTAACATAAGGACGCTGACAATGGAGATGAGGATCCACGTGCAGTTTATTTAAAGAGAAGTCATGCAGGCAATGGTCAAACAGGGGCAAACAGTAGCATGCAAGTAATACAATATTGTAGTCAAAAACAGGCAAGTGGTTAATACAGGCGGCGTAATGCTACAATAACAGTGAACAAGACTTAGCCCAGAAGTGTCCATAACGATCTTCTGTCTGTGTGTATGTAATCAGTGTGAAACAGGAAGCGGTGTGTGCGAGGTGCATGCTGGGAGTTGTAGTTTTTTAGTGTGGTGTGTGTGTAGTTTTCCAGTGATCTGCAGCCGCTAGATCACTGGTGATCATAACAGTATGTTCTGAGGGGAGGGTCGGCATAGGACCGTGAGGCGCAATTGAACTCGGGTCACCGTGAGCACTGGAGTGCATGTGTCGACACACTAACCACTTCACCACTGGCGGCGACGAACAATGTTATTTTGATTCGTAATAACGACGTCAAATGACGTTTATATTTGGTTGATTTGAGGTTGTTTTAAAAAGTGACCAAAATCCAGCGTTGAGCCACCATCTTAAACCAACGTCATATTGATGTCAAATACTGACATTTATTCGTCAGATATGGCAACCAAAATCCAACATCTGATAGACGTCATTGTGGTAACGTCCACACAACATAAAGCTGTAACATCATTAGATGTGGATATTTGGTTGATTTTAGATTGGACGTTGGACATTGACGTCGGGTTCTGATGTCAACCCAATTTTCATTTCCAAACAATGCAACGTCCCCATGACATTGGGGTACAAAGTCAATCTGACATCATGTTGACGTCCTGTGCCTGTTGGGCAAGGTCAGCTGCACAAATAAAATTTGTCTCTGAATTTTTCGTGTCCTTATGTAAAACACACACACGCACACACACACACACACACACACACACACACACACACACACACACACACACACACACACACACACACACACACACACACACACGCACACACATATTTGTTTTTGTGAAAAGTGGGTACATTACATAGGTTTCCATTCATTTTATACAGATCAAACCGTGTATTATATTGCCCTCACCCCACCCTACCCCTAAACCCAACCATCACAGGAGACAGTGTGCAGCTTTACTCTCTGAAAAATCTCTTCCTTGTGTGATTTATAAGCTTTTTGAGAAGTGAGGACGTCACCAATGTCCTTATATTTCACCTCCTTTTTGTAATACCTGTGTCATATCTGTGTCATTATACAGATTTGTGTCCTGATGTCACAAACACACACACACGCACGCACGCACGCACGCGCACACACACACACACACACACACACACACACACACACACACACACACACACACACACACACACACACACACAAGAGATTCTGCTCTGATGTGAGCTGTTAATTAATATGCCACCATAATTCTATAAAAAGTTTTTTTAATAATTAAAATAATAATGATTAAAATTACTCTATAAATGAATATATCATGCAAATATGATGTTAATTTATTCACTCATTTAGCCTCTGCGCCAATTCCATTGTTTCAATTCATTTGCATTCAGTCAGCTCTCATTAATGGTTGCATGCAGAATGTATTGATATCTAAATGCAGCATGTATTGATATCTGTAGATCCACAGATCACAGACCAAATCGTTCAGGATGTGAATGTGCACATATGGACAATTGAAGGACATCGCTGATTAGCTGCAACATTCTCAGTCAATGTAGGATAATGGGCTGCATATGACTGAGAGATAAATACTGAATGGTTTCAGTTATGTGAAGACATTTACAATTATATTTCTATTGCACTCATTATTCCACTTCATTCCTGTGGGATGTGTGCATATTCTATCTCCACATTACAGACTGAAATTCTCATGGAGATGTTGTTGCTTGAAAATTATGGCCTTGAACAGAATGGTGTGTGTGTGTGTTTGTGTGTGTTTGTTCCAAATGTTCCCACAAGTAGAGCTGCACGATTAATCGAAAAAAGGTTGCGATTCGACCCTACACATGATCTTAATTCAGCTTTTCTATGATTCAGCCAATTATATGTTCAAGGTCAGGAGAGAAGCATAAAGGCAGATGCACAAGTCTTCACACTGTTTTATATACGTTGCTCAGCAGCATGGACACCTCCAAATGGTGTTAAAATTGTCACATAATGTATTTATAAGGTATAATTCACCCCAAAATATCATTTCTGTAATGTAATGATGTAGTCGCTGCTGCGAATAACACGTGAGCTGACACACTTGGTGTGTTTGACTTGAACCATTGCTGTAGCCGGTGATCAACGAGATTAGCTGAGTGCAGGTGGGGGCAGAGTTGAAAACGTAGGCGTCAAGCTGGACAGTCAGACACTTCAGGGCTCAAAGTTGCGGCAGTCAGGATGACCAATCACATGGGGGTCATCATCATTTTTTTATTTTTTTATTTATAGCAACAAAAGGCTTACAGTACAAATAAAACAGAATACAGTCTCTTCAAACTGTAGTTCATTTTTAAACAATATAAGATAATTATGAATTTAATAACAAACGCATGAGAGAAATAAGGGGAAATGAGAGGGTAATATAAACATACAAATGAATAGGCCTATTAAATACAAAGCAATAAGCACAAATTCTAGAAGTTTAAACTTCACTCTTTAGGCTAATACTTCTTGTTGGAATATGCTAAAAACGGGTTTACATTTATTTACATTTATAGATATAAAACGTTCCAGTATATAATATTACATTTAAATTTTATTACATTTGTCAAATGACTTTTTCCTCTTCAATCAGAGGCATTTTTACATAGTATAAATGTTTGAAACATTTAGTTTTTTTATATTAAAATTTAAAACAAATCTATTGTTATGTACTTAATTTCATGCAAGTTTTCAAGTTTAGAACCTCAAATAAATTAAGTAGCTGAAATAATTTAAATTTTGGTTTGTTTTCAATTTTACTGTTCGTTTAGTTGCTTCTAAGAAATACATTTAACAACAACATTTTTGTTTTCCAGTAATTTTTTGTTTTGTTTTAAACCACAGATTTTTATTGTTTTACAAAACAAAAACATATACTTTCCCATATAAACAGTATGAAAAATAACAAACAAACATCAGTGTGAACTTAAAAATACAAAATAAAAATATATTTATCAACCCAATTTCTTTGGGTTGCTACAAGTTAAATATTGTTTTAAACTCACTGACAGATATATTTACCTTTAAATTAGCTGCATTTTTAAGTTGATGTAATTATCAATATATTCCTGTTTTGAAAACTTAATAAAATTAATCTGGCAACTTAAAACTTTTAATCTAATCAGCAATTTAGAATATTTAAGTTACAACAATGTATTAAACTATGTAGTGGTAACAGACCTTTTGAGTTATTTTTTTAGAGTGTGGGCCAGTTGGCATTTCTGTGTGGAGTTTGCATGTTCTCCTCGTGTTCGTGTGGGTTTCCTCTGGGTGCTCCGGTTTCCCCCACAGTCCAAAGACATGCACTAGAGTTGAACTGAATAAACTAAATTGTCCGTAGTGTATGAGTGTGTGTGTGAATGAGAGTGTATGGGCGTTTCATATTACTGGGTTGCAGCTGGAAGGGCTTCCACTGCCTAAAACATATGCCAGAATAGACAGCGGTTCATTCCACTGTGGTGATCCCTGATAAATAAGGGACTAAGCCAAGGAAAATGAATGAATGACTGAATGTTGACCAGACCTAATGCCAATTGGTCAAGGGTTTCATATGGATGAAAACTGTGTTGATGCTCTGTATCCACCACATCTATATATAAATGAGAACTTATGTCTCATAGAAAGCCTCCACCAACACTACAGCGCAGTAAATGCTGGGCTACTACAGCCATTAATGGGTGCTTGTCTCCAAACTGGCTCTTCAGGAGACATAACAACAGATTTCACCTAAGCTGTTGTTTTCTATTTCAAGGACCTGGGTTTCATTACCTGCCTCTTCCACAGGTTCAGGTATACGCTCTGTGTTAACTCAAACACTTGAGGTGGTTAGCTGTGTGAATTGCTCACCAGTGTTGGCAGTTGCCATACTTTCACTGTCGAGAGCATTTTATAAATACTAACCGCTAGAAAGCTTAAATTACAGAGTCACGCTCTCAAATAAAAGACAAGAGTGTTTCAGACGATGTTTTGTTAAAAAGATATTAAAGGTCCCTTGTAATCAAAATTTAAGTTTGTATGGGTGTAAGCATCAATGTTGTAGTCTAAATGATATCTATGAGCCAGTGTGCTTACTGTAACAAATTGCTGCAAAAATGACAACTTAAAGGCCCGATCATACACCCAGCGCAATAAGGTGCAAGACGTGTATGGCATGATTTGTTGCTATTTTCAGAGCAGAGCAACGTTTTGTGCCAAATGTTTTGTTTAAATAGAAAATCCATTTGCACCACTTTGTGGACTCATGGGTGTGCTAGTCTAATAAAGGAGGTGTGTTAAGGCGCATTGTTGGCACATTGCTATTTTGAGGAACTGAAGTGATGATTGCTTGCAGCCGGCCCCACATTATTCAATTTATGATTCACCAATCAGATGATTCCCAAGCCACTATAAATACCCTAGGTTCTATATGACAGCCATCTTCGTTTTGAAAAATCCCCCCTTCCACCCCTACTCCTCCTCCTTTGGACAACAGTGGTTACTGTTGCCTCACAGCAAGAACGTCACTGGTTCTAGTCCTTACCAAGCCAGCCAACGTTTCGGTGTGGAGTTTACAAGTTCTCCGTTCCCCGGTTTCCTCCCACCGTCCAAAAACATGCAACTTAAGTTAACTGACTAATCTAAATCAGCACCATGGACATGCTCCTAGTAAGAAGTTATCTCTTGTAAGCAATCCCTATCTGTTTATTAGCTACTACAGCAGGGGAGTTCTCGAGATCTACCTGAGCTCAAACTCCCCTCTCGCCTTGCAAACAGGAGGGAGCCCCGGGCTCGAAGATCTTATGAGCTCAGGGCTCTCTCCCGGGACAGCATGCCAACAAGCTTTATAATCAATCATCAGCTGTGTGTTGACATAGGCCGCGCCATTGACCAAGTAAAAGCTGGTCTAAAGTCCAGCACAGAGAGTTCTGCGCCTATGCAGGTCCAAATGCTTACACATTGCTTAAGACACACAGGATCTACAGCAATACACAAATATCTTTAGATATGAAAAAAAATATTGAATTAAAATGTTACAAAAATTATTATTTACATAAATAAAAAAATAACACTACCTTCATTCCTTCTTCACCTCGGGGGGTTCTTTCAGTTTATTCATGACAATTTGCATTTGTATAATGTTATTATGCAATTTATGCATATTTATATTTGTTTTAATAAAAACAAGTTTAGATTTGTCCACCTGTCGGGTTTTGGAGATGTATGCATCACTATATGGGGCATAAGAACAGGACGTGTGTTTGAATATAACTGACCACACTTCGTTATTATTGTTCATTTATTCGTTAGTTGGAAATTAGAACTGAATTTTGAAATAATTCTGAATTATACTGAATTTAGATTGTGTTTTAAAACACAATTTTTGCACTTAACAAACAAAATTAGGAAATTAAATATGTAGGCTAATGGATGTCTTGAGTGAGTTTTACTGTTTCCTTACTTCATGAAAGTAAAGACGTAAAGCGTAAAAGTAAGTCCACCATGTAAATAGCAAATGCACCATGGCATGACACAACTTACTCTTAAAGGAAATGGGAGATGAGACTCTGATTGGTTGAATGCACATTATGCTCAAAACACACCCATAACTAATTAAGAGAATAAGTACAACCCTGTTAGACCATGTGCCGAGACGCAAACCATATTTTTCTGCAAAAGTGCACTCGGAGACGCCCTTAATGCTTTTACACCATGCGCTTTAGACTTTTTGCATAGATTGTTAAAATAGAGCCCAATGTGTGAAATTATATTTTTTTGGTGTTCTGAAATAGTGAACTACATGCATATACAGACATTTAGGAAGTTTACTGTAAAAAATACAGCATTTTTTAAATACATTTTTTTTATGTAATCAGAGATTAAAGCAGAATTCAGTAAATTTAATTGCAGCACTGCTACTGTAACAATTACAGTAACTGCCTGACAACCATACTGAAAGCATTTTACTATAAAATTTACAGATAATTTAAATTTTCAGTCAGTAAAAGTAGTCACATTTAGAAGATATAAGCAATCTAGCATTCACAAGCATACTTCAGTCTCTTGTCAAATCTAGTACCTGAAACATCCCATTACCTTCAAAATGCTTATTTACAGTTATATATACAGTTGAAGTCAGAATTATTAGCCCCCCTGAATTATTAGCCTCCCTGTTGATTTTGTTCCCCAATTTCTGTTTAACGGATAGATTTTTTTTCAACACATTTCTAAACATAATAGTTTTAATAAGTCATTTCTAATAACTGATTTATTTTATCTTTGCCATGATGACAGTAAATAATATTTTACTAGACATTTTTCAGGACACTTCTATACAGCTTAAAGTGACATTTAAAGGCTTACCTAATTTAATTAGGTTAACTGGGCAGGTTAGGGTAATTAGGCAAGTTATTGTATAATGATGGTTTGTTCTCTAGACTATCAAAAAAAAAAACCTAGCTTAAAGGGGCTAATAATTTTGACCTTTGCAACTGTATGTATATATATATATATATATATATATATATATATATATATATACACACAGAGAGAGAGAGAGAGAGAGAGAGAGAGAGAGAGAGAAAGAGAGATGGACTTTTTGAGTAAGACACAGGCAGTGATCTTTTTTTTTATTGAATCTTGTCAAAAAGGTCTCTGCACTAGCTATTGATTTTATTTTCAAAATAATTTATTGTGCCAGGCCGGCATATAGTGTCCATTTGGGCTCCAAATTGGACTCATCAGGTTTCACTGAAAGTAGCGCCAGACTAAATTTAACGTAGAGTGGTGCATTTACCCACAGAAAGCAATTTACCATTCTTTAGCTTTTTATTATTTTTGTATTGTAACTTTCTGTTTGCCCCCAAACCCATCATAATTACCTGAGAGGTAAATGGCTTTCAGTGTAAAAACATGTGTATAATCCTGGTAGGTCACTAAGGTCTTCTGATCAGTATATTCTTTCTGTACCAAGGTCGGGGATCTGGCTTTTGTTATCTCCCCAAAACTCTGGAACGGGCTTCCACCCCACATCAGACACGCTCCAACTCGCTCCAACTTGTTTTTAAAAAGCTTCTGAAACTCCATCTTTGTTCTTTAGCATTTGAGCATTTTTAATGTTGAGGGGTTTGCCTTATGTTTTTATGTATGTGATGTAGGTTTTATTTTAATTAGTATTGATTGTGTTCAGCACTTTGGGCAACGTTGTGCTATATAAATAAACGAACTAAACTAAACTAACTAAACTAAAAACCAACCAAATGACCATCATCTGATCCAGATGGACAAGAGTCCTATTTGACTCTACAGACTTGAATGATAAATGGAGATCCAAGGAGGTTGTGAATAATCTCACATTTTGTCTCTAGGAACAGATTATATTTATTTACTATTTCTTTATTTAGAGTGACATGGTAGCTCTGTGATTAGCACTGTAACCTCACAGCAAGAAGGTTGCTGGTTCGAGTCCCAGCTGGGTCAGGTGACATTTCTGTGTAGAGTTTGCATGTTCTCCCCGTGTTGGTGTGGGTTTCCTTCAGGTGCTCCAGTTTCCCCCACAGTCCAAACACATGCGCTATAAGTGAATTGAATGAACAAAATTGGCCGTAGTGTATGAGTTTGAATAAATGTGTATGGATGTTTCCCAGTACTGGGTTGTAGATGGAAGATCATCTGCTGTGTAAAACATATGCTTGAATAGTTAGTGGTTTATTCCGCTGAGGAAACCTCTGAAATAAAGACTAAGCCGAAGGAAAATTAATGGTTGAATGAAAAATGTCTTCAGCCTGCCATTATCTGAGTATTAAGTCAGTGATGAAGTTGCCTTGAGATGTAGTTCACAGAAAGAATATTTATTCACGGATCTCACAGAATCTCTCCGTTAATCTGTAATGCGAAACAAATAATGCAAGAATATCGTTCACAAATGGTCGGGTGGTAAACATCAACATTTGTATAGTTTAATGTGAATACATAGACATCTAGAATCATCGCTTATACCTCTGTATATGATTGAGGACTGAAGTTCAGGTTTTGTTTGCCCTATCATCCATCATCTGAGTATAATGTCAGTGCATTAAAGTTCCACCTTAAATGCGAATCTTACCCTGATAAAAGGTCTGGGCCGTGAAAATGATCCTTGTGATGGATGACATTCACCGCACCCTGCCTGTGAAAGACAGCAGAATGACAAATCCAAAGAGCTTTAATATTGCTCTGGAAGAAAAATCGCACACCGTCTGCCTCAATAACAATCGGCCCGCCTCCATTTTTGGCCATTTATACTTGATGCTTCAATCCAATATTCGTATATGCAAAGGAGATTCAGGATCAGTTGACTGAGCTGTTATTACATCTTTTCAACAGTCCGAATCTATTCAGCGCTGCCACAAAGTGAAACATAATTCAGCCGATGTGGATGAGGGTTAAGCCAGGAGGGCATGCGTGCCATCTAATCAACAGGAGCTGCTGTGCAAGCAGGCATTGACGATCCTTTTCTTATAGTATAATTAACAGATTTTTCATTTGCTCTGCAATCTGTATTTCTTTTTTTTTAATATTCCAACAAATATATTAAATGTGCAGTATTTACTATATTGGTCATTAAAAATGGAACACTATCAATGGCATTTGGGTCTATTCATTTATTCTGAAATTTTGTGGAAGAAATACTAGATATTTTAAAGATACTAGTATTCAGCTTAAAGTGCTATTTAAAGGCTTAACTATAATAATAATAATAATAATAATAATAATAATAATAATAATAATAATAATAATAATAATAATAATAATAATAATAATAATAATATATAATTTAATTGAAACACAATACTTTGGTCAAATGATGGAATTGAGCTTATAATCATAAAATCTAAACTGTACAAAAAAGTGGCAAACAGATTTTAATCTCAATAAGCAGGCATGTAAACACCTTAATCATATTACTACTTTTATCACGTGCTTGGATATACACTGTGGATTTTGTTTTGGACAAACCTAGCCATTGAATTCAATTTTTATATTTTGTTTTTATACTGGATGAATAAGTTCATACATTACCCACATTTTTAGTTGAAACAGCCCAGTATATATATATTTAATGTAGGCTATTATTTAAGAAATTAATACATATCATGTTTATCAAATGACCAATATACAAGCTAATAGGTATAAAGTTGTAAAACTTGGTTACATTTGATGGGGAATTCATTGTGTGTCTTAATGAATTTCTGATAAATTCATTTCTCTCATTTATATGCTTAATTGAGTGATTTCAGTATTATTATTATTATTATTATTATTATTATTATTATTATTATTATTA
>CAIGQZ010034999.1:7176320-7191221 GCA_903798205.1 Danio tinwini | reverse complement strand
ATATATATATATATATATATATATGCATTGGTTCCAGCAGTCTGCCTGTCACTTTATTTACCAATCATAACCCTCTTGTTTTTTTTATCCTGAATGTATAACCAAAATCAGCATTTGATGCGGTGGTCGCTGATAGTCCAAAACTATAACTTGGAAATTAGGCACAAAAGGGTTTCTGAAAATGTGCTGGCTGACGCTCTTTCAAGAGTCTAGAGGTCACGAAATTAGTTTGTTCTTGAGTGAGGGGAGGGTTATGCTCTGGGAATTCTGCGTGTGTGTGTCTCTCTCTTTCGCTCTCTCTCTCCCTCTCTCTTGCACACACGTGCACCTGTTCTCTCTGTCTCGTTTCTCTCTCTTTCGATTTCACATGTTTAACCCCCTTCGGATTGTTATTGGCTGTTGGATCGGTCAATCACTGTTATCTTTGGTGACGTGGCGGTTTCTGCGGCGTATCTAAGTGGTCGGCAGGTTTTTAAAAAGACTACAAGTGCACATATTTTTATTCATATTAAAGAGTTTTGGTCCTAACCACCCATGATGGTGACGTGAGTACAGTCGTTCCTCGTTATTCCTGGAAGTTACGTTCTAAAAATAACCCGCAATAGGTGAAATCCACAAAATAGTTCGCTTTTTTTTTTTTTTTTTACAATTATTATAGATGTTTTAAGGCTGTAAAACCGCTCACTTCACACTTTATTCACTTTTCCTAAACAGGCATTAAAATTTTCACACTTTTCTCTCGTTTTAACTTTCAATGTTCAAACCTTCGTAGAAAAATAAGTCCAGTATTATAGAATAAAACCAAAGATCAAAACCATTTGATCTTCATTTATTTATTATGTAATGGCACCCTACAGCTGCCTATTTTTTATTATTTTTTCTTTATTTAGCCAGGAGATCACATTGAGACAGCACTGTTTCTTCTTCCATTGAGACCTGGTCAAGATGGCCGTGTGGTGTGGTGTGCGGTCTGGTGCAGAATGGCTGCCGTCACATCATCCAGGTGGATGCTGCACACTGGTGGTGAATGAGGAGATTCCCCCCAAATGTGTAAAGTGCTTTGAGTGCCCAGAAAAGTGCTTTATAAATGTAAGGATTTATTACCATTATTATTATTATTATTATTATTATTATTATTATTATTATTATAAAGACACACTGTTATACTGTAGATGCCAAACATCCAGTCACTGATATCTTTATTCCTGTTTTTGATGTCAATTTATACCCTTGATTGACTCTAAACTTTCTGTGTGTGGTTTTGATTAGCCAAAGACTGCTTTAAATAAATCCTGCCTTAATCCTTTAATGTACAGTAATATGTATTACAATTATTAGTATTTTTTACAGTATATATATATATGACTATAGTGCGGCACAGTGGCTCAGTGGTTAGCACTGTTGCCTCAAAACAAGTAGGTCGCTGATTCGAGCCCCGGCTGGGTCAGTTGGCATTTCTGGGTGGAGTTTGCATGTTTGCATGAGGAGACCATGTTAGCGTGGGTTTCCTCCGCGTGCTCCAGTTTCCCTCACAGTCGAAAGACTATAGGCTATAGGTGAATTGAATAAACTTAATTGGCTGTAGTGTATGATTGTGTGTGAATGTGAGAGTGTATGGGTGTTTCCCAGTTCTGGGTTGCAGCTGGAAGGGCATCCGAAGTGCAAAACATAAGTTGGAGGTTCATTCTGCTGTGGTGACCCCTGATGAATAAAGGGACTAAGCCAAAGGAAAATGAATGAATATATATATATATATATATATATATTCACACAACAACACAGCAAAAATAAAGCATAAATCATTAAAACACTTAGATAAGATGAAAACGAGGTAGACAGATGCACTAACACAGAATCTGTGGCATATAAATAAAGTTTATGCTTGTTCATAAAGTCTGTATTTTCTCATCTTGTTTGTCTGCCCAGGCAGGAGACTCAGCATAATAATCAAGCAATACAGAAGACAAAGAACAGCCAGTTTTGTGTCATGTTTTTTATGAGGCATCCATTAATTTCAATTGCAGCTATATGGTTGAAATATACAGACTGAAACTTCTAATTGATTTTTCTCTCCCCCAAAAAAGACTTTTGATCCGCAGCGTGTGACGGAAGACGATAACAGGCACTTTAATGGGAATAAATAATGGTTCTGCTGTGACAGCTCTGAAGTGCAAGATTGTTGTTTTTATGCATACCACAACAATTTCAATAATGTGAAAATATAGCCTAAAATATGCACAAAATATGTTGACTAATATGTGGGTTACTGAGAGGGACCGAGCCAGCACGAAGTAAAGGGCATACAAAAAGAAGATCTTCTAAATAATTATTTTTTTTATAAAGTCAAAAGTTCACAAAAATTCAAAAAAATAAAATAAAACAATAAAATCAGCTGAAAAATCAATAAACTAAACAAAGAAACAAAAACAGAACTCTCGAAATGACAAGACAGAGCACATTTATACAAGTGGGACTAGTCCACAGTAAACAAGGAGGGGGAGACAAAAAAGACAATTTACAAACAAGAATAAACCTAACCAAATATTTAATTACAAATGTAACTAATAATTAAATAAATTCTAAATAATGTAAAACTAAATATAAATCTGAAGAAATAAACACTGCAAATCATTAATGAAAGGAAACTAAACATCAGCTCTCCCTCTGAGCCATTAAGCCAATGGAACCGGCAGGAACCAAAAGATGGCACTCGGCAGCACGTCGGGCAGTATGACCTGGTAGCTTAAACTCAAAAGAAAACTAAATTAACAAAAAATCCAGTACAGATAACCAATTTTGTGTGCACCCAAAATAGTAAAATGTACTGTGAATAATAAAGAAAAATAATGATTAACAGAAACGGTGTATGTGTCTTATTTAAACCAAATATGAAAGAAACGAAATGTATAAACACAATCACTCAATTTAACTTGACCAATAAATAATCTTAAATGAGTGCGTGTGTGTAGGTAAATGTATGCCTGTGTGCGTGCATGCCTCACTCTTAATGTGTGGCCACCACCCTGGCCATCACAGTTACAAATATACAAAGTGATCTGCTGCAGTTCAAACCGAGCATCAGAATGGGGATAAGAGGTGATTTAAGTGGCTTTATAGGATCAGAATTTGGCATCAACAACTTGAAAGCATAGATGCATTCTGCCTTGTATCAACGGTTCAGGCTGGTGGTGGTGGTGTAATAGTGTGGAAGATATTTTCTTGACACACTTTGAGCCCATTAGTACCAATTGAGCATCGTGTCAATGCCACCTGAGTATTATTGCTGACCATGTCCATCCCTTTATGACCACAGCATACTCATCTTCTGATGGCTACTTTCAGCAGGATAGCGCATCATGTCATAAAGCGCGAATCATTTCAGACAGGTTACTTAAACATGAAAATGAGTTCACTGTACTCAAATGGCCTCCACAGTCACCAGACTCAATCCAATAGAGCACCCTTGGGATGTGGTGGAACGGGAGATTCACATCATGGATGTGCAGACGACAAATCTGCAGCAACAGCATGATGTTATCATGTCAATATGGAGCAAAATCTCTGAGGAATATTTCCAGTACCTTGTTCAATCTATGCTATGAAGGATTAAGGCAGTTTTGAAAGCAAAAGGGGGTCTAACCCGGTACTAGCAGTGCTGAATTTGTGAATTGCGAGGTCCCGGAACAGATCACGGTAACTGATCCGGCATGTTACCCGAGGATGGAGAGGTGGCACAGACGAAAGTGAAGTGGGTTGGGGAGTCATGGAAGAAAGTGAAAGTAAACAGCGGACGGTGGAGGAGGGCGGTTGAAGAGGGGGATCGGAAAAATGAGGTACGGAATAAAATTTCAGAAGTGCTGGATCTGGATCCGGCATGTTGCGGCACAAATTAAGTCCTGTGTACTAGTATGGTGTACCCAATAAAGTAGCCAGTAAGTGTAGGTTGAAACACATATTTCCAGTGAGCCTGTGTTGTACTTTCCCGCTCAGAAATGAAATGCCTCAAATACAATGTTTGGATGCCCTTCCAGCCTCAACCATGTATTGGGAAACAACCATACACTCTTATTCACACACATACACTACAGACAATTTAGTTTATCCAATTCACCTATAGCGCATGTCTTTGGACTGTGTGGCAAACTGAAGCACCCGGAGAAAACCCACTTGAACATGGGGAGAACATGCAAACTGGCCCAGGCAGGACTCGAACCAGCAACCGTCTTGTTGCGAGGCGACAGTGCCAACCACTGCCTTAAAATAATTCATATATTCTAGTAATATAACTTTCAAGCATGCTTTGTTCCAACTCCTAATTCAAAATCCTTTGAGATTGAATGAATATTATGTTGGTTTGTTTTATTTTTATTTATACAAGCTGATACGAGAGTTGAAACCCAAGGGTAATTCTTTCTCTGCATCACCATGCAACCTAAAATATTCCAGTCTGGTATTGAGAAGAAAACAATCTTAAAATTATTCTGAAATGATTCATAAGTCAGGCAGTCTAATGAAATTCTTAGATTTATTTAGATTGCCCAAAAGAAGTTTTGTCCAAGGTCAAAAATGAGACATGAAGACATGCTTATTTTACAAACAATATAAACACATCAATATTTCAAATGTTTTTTAACCATTGGTTTTTAAAAAGAAATAACACGATTTTACTACAATTTGCAAAATGTTATTAAAGTTTAAAATAAAGTGTTGCAGACTGATATTTCCCGAATCAAGAAAACAAATGTACCTGTATATAACAATGTTAATGTGTGTGTGGTTTTTAAAATGTTTCTCTAACACAAATGGCTGACAGTGAGCTCTTCTTTGAGAGGCTTGTAAAATTCCCGATGCTTCACGGTCTGCAAAAGCAAAAAGAGCATTAGTGCACTGATTATTAGCGTCTCTACGATCACTATAGTTGATCAGTTTTAATCATGGTGATAATATTGCACTTACATTCATTCCACACATTTCCTTCAGAGTCAAGACAGAGAAACTGAGAGTCACGCAGAACTGAAGGACTAGAAAGATGATCATAGTGATGGCCATCATCTAGAGAAAGGGAAGATCATGGAATACAAGTGATTGATTGATTGGTTGATTGATTGATGGGATGATGAAATTATTGATTTATGGAATGATTGATGTAATAATGGAATGATTAATTGATTGAATGATTGATTGATTGATTGAATAATGACTGGTAGAATGATTGATTGATTGAATAATTGATGGAGTGATTGATTGATTTAGGATTGAATTAATGATTGATTGATTGATTGATTGGTGATAAAATTGTAGAATGATTCATTGATAAATGATTGATTGAGTTAATGAATCATGAATTTGATTAATGATCAATCAATAAACTATGGAATAATTGATTGATGATGGAATGATGGATGGATTGATGATTCATGGAATGACTGATTGATTGAATAAATTATTGATGGAATGATGAAATTATTTATTAAATGAATGATGGATTGATTGATGGAATGATTTATTGATTGAATGATTTATGGAATGACTGATTGATTGGTTGATTGATTGATTGGTGGAATGATGAAATGATTGATTGATTGATTAATTGACCTAATAATGTCATGATTACTTGATGAAATTATTAATTAATTATAGATTGGTGGATTGATTAATTGATTTATGATTGATGGAATAAATGCTGTATTGGTTGATTAATTGATTGATGGAATTATGAAATTATAAAATGATTAATTGATGTAATGGAACGATTAATTGATTCACTGATGCAATGATTGATTGATTGAATGCTGTATTAATTGATTGATTTATTTATTGATTGATTGATTGATTGATTGATTGATTGCTGAAATGATTGATTGAATACTGTATTAATCAATTTATTGATTGAGCGATTGATTGGTGATGGAGTTATGAAATGATTCATTGATAAATACTTGATTGAATGATTAAATTATGGATTGGTTGATGATCAATCAGTCAATAATTGATGGAATAATTAATTGATTGATGATGGAATAATGGATTAATTGATAGAATGATAAAATGATTGATTGAATAAATGATGATGGATTGATGGAATGATTTATCGATTGATTAATTGATTTATGGAATGATTGATTGGTTGATTGAACGCTGCATTAATTGATTGACTAATTGATTGATTGGTTGATTGAATGATTTGAATGATTGATTAATGGAATGATGCATTGATTAATTGATTGATTGGAACTAAGCAATTCCACCATGTTTAAATTTTTTGTACTTGATTTTGTACTTAAATTTTTTGTCATTTTGTGTAATCGATAGGTCACATTTCGATCTTCTATTGGTCTCACTCATTATTGTGATGCAAGTTTGGAGATCAGTGTACCAAAATGCTAAACATTTTACACAGCATACACATTGGAAGTCAGCGGGATAAACTCTATATTACCATGGCACAATGGAAACAAGGCATTAGTCATACCATGTTAGTTTTGAAAGCAATCTTTGTGCAATCTTTGTTTCCTTCTCTATGTTTCCCTACTGTAAACCAGCATTAAATTTTTTACACATTTTTTTGAAGGACTAAACTAAAGAAAATAAATACCTCATTATTATGGTTATATGTCACATCCCATGCATAAAATGCAAGGCCCGTCATAGCCAGAGCAGCACTGAATTTGTTCAGCACCACAGCAATGAGCAGCTGTAATACACAAAACACAATGAGAAAAAAAAAAAACTCACCAAACCAGAAATGTCTGAAAGTAAAGTACGGTTTGTGACTGTTCAGGACTTACCAGATAATCACTTGGAAATCGAACAGCAACAAAAGTCACTATTCCAACCATGAGGAACTAAATGCAAAAAATAAAAAATAAATGCTCAAAGGATTAGTTCACCCTAACATGAAAATGACATCATAAAATTTTCACCCTCATGTTGTTCCAGTCCTCTGAGATATCTTCAAAACACAAATGAAGATTTTTTTGAGGAAATCTGAAAGCTCTCTCATTCTCCATAGACAGCAATGGTCCCGAGATGTCCAGAAAAAGAAACATAAACATTGTTAAAACATTCCATGTGACATCAGTGGTTCAACTGTAATTATACGAAGCTCCAAGAACACTTATGTGCACCAAAATGCAAAAACTCCTTTATTTAACTTTGTTCATCCTCTCTTCAGCCATATAAGGTCAAAGTGCACGTTTACTACATGCAGTGCAATAAATAATAAAGTAATAAACAAGCACAATGTCTGTAATAATAAATGCAAACAACAACAACCTGATCAGGAAAAGAAAACATTGCCAAACAAAGGCATTTTTACAGTAATTTTAGTTCTTGGAGCTTTGTATGATTACTATAGAACCAGAAAAGTAACATGAGATGTTTTAACAATGCTTTTGGTTTCTTTTCTGAACTTCTGTTACTGTTGCTTTCTATGAAGGATGAGAACTCAAATTTTATCTAAAATATCTTAATATGTTTTCTGAAGATGAACGAAGGTGGCAGGAGTTTCTAAACGACATGAGGGTAAATAATAAATAAGATAATTTTCATTTTTGGGTGAACTAATTGCTTAAAATTTCTTATACAAAACAAGTTCAGACAAAGTTAAGTAAAAAAGAAGACTACATTTTTATTATATGCAACAAATTTCTAAATCATTAAAAAAAATTTAAGTAAAATTTAAACTTATAAATTCTCAGACTTTTAATTTGGATTCATTTTGAAATGCCAGTAAAAGCAGTAAAAATGAGTTATGATACTTACCACACTACCAAGCCAAAATCTCAAAACCTCAATCCTTGTCACCAGACTAAGTAATCCCACTATAATCTGCACAATCTGTGGAATAAGATGACAATGCCATTTAAACACCACCACTCTGTATTGTGACAATTGAATGATTGCATTTAGCAATAGTTCTACCACATTATATTATCTTCACTGTGAACTCAAGTGTTTCTGAAACTTAACTCATTTTTTAAATATTTTTCCACTTTTAAGGAAAGTCTTCAAGTAACAATTTGCTAATTCAAATAGTTCCTCCTAACAAAAGTAGGTTTTATAAGAAAACAACTAATCTTGCAGTTCAAATAACTCAAATTACATTCCATGCATCTTCTAAAAACGTATTGTTAATATTAAAATATTAACACAAATAATAACAGCCTATAAGTCATCTATTTTATAAAGCGTGTTTATAGCTGTTAGCACACATTTTTACTCATTTTAATATACTAGCCTATATGGTTCTTTTGTTATTTTGTTAGATTTCACAGACTATAAAACACTACCGTTGTTTTAAATATGATGTTACAATTATTTTTTTTTTAAAACCATCACTCTGAAAGGCCTAAAGCAAACTTCTTATTTGTGGCCAAAATTCTATGGATAATTTTTATATATCTGTAAGAAACAGTTGGACTTTAATAATTTTTTTTAATTAATATTAAATAGCCAACATTTATTTCATGTGTATTTTATGTTTAGTTAAAAATAGCGGCAATAGTTTATACTGAAGTTTTTTCCCCCAATTGGGTTCATTATTTAATTTATAGTTAAAGGGCACCTATGATGAAAATCAACTTGTGGAAGCTGTTTGGACAGATTAAGGTAAAGTGTGTCCACTGTCATATTGGAGTGATATAAACAAAACAAGCCTCATTTAAAAAAAAAAATTACTAAAGTTAAAATAGAACCCAAATGGTTCTGAGGCCCACTTCAATGTGACGTAGGAGTGTGGTTTTCCCCTCCCACTGAATAGATTGACAGGTGGCATGTCTCCATAATAACATATAGACACATGTCCACAGAACATTTTTTGCAAAGAAACTGGGAATAAAACATATGTTACAACTATCTGTGATCAGCTGCTCCTTAACAATTCGTTTTATAAGTTTAAAACTTTTTAAAACAGAATGTTTGTAATAAAGAGATTAAAATTGCTATGTAATTTTTAACCGCTATAATCGCCACGGCCGTTTTGTGTCAGTAAACGCGCATATGTGTGTGTGTGTGTGTGTTAGATACATCGTTTCAGAAAGGCTTGAATAAACTCCAGCACACATACGTCAAATAAATGTACTTGCTATTTTTGACTAATGACCCTATATCAGCTTCATTCAAATCTACCTCTATCACTGACTGCTGTTTATCTAACGTAAAGCGTGAGAAGCAGACATGCACGTCAGAAAGGTGGGTAGGGAGAAGCAGCTCATTTGGATTTAAAGCCACAGACTACAAAAACAGCTACACTGTAGTCAAGACACCAAAAGGGGCTGATTCTACATTATATAATAAATAATCTGATGGGTATTTTGAGCTGAAACTTTACAGACGCATTCTCAAAACTTATCTTACATCTTGTAATATAGGTAAAATAGGTTTTACCTATATAGTTAATTAAAATAGGTAATATTTAAATTTTACAAATGTTATGTTAGTGGGTATTTGATAACATATTTCAAATGCTTGATATCCTATGGCTAACACACAGTCGGATTTTATATGAAATCACTCAGTTCTGAGTGCCATAAAATAATAAACATTCATTCATTCATTTTTTTTTCTGGCTTAGCCTCTCTATTAATCTGGGGTCACCACATGAAAATGAATCGCCAACTTATCCAGCATATGTTTTATGCAGCGGATGCCATTCCAGCTGCAACCTATCACTGGGAAACACCCATACATTCTCCTTTACACACATCCACTACGGACAATTTAGCTTACCCAATTCACCTATAGCGCATGTCTTTGGACTTGTGGGGGAAACCGGAGCATGTGGAGGAAACCCATGCCAACAAGGGGAGAACATGCAAACTCCACACAGAAATGCCAACTGACAAGAAAGGCTCGAACCAGCAACCTTCTTGCTGTGAGGCGACAGTGCTACCCATTGAGCCACCATGTCACCAAATAATAAACATTAATAAATAAAATAAATTAAAATGATAGATTGCCACTGTCAAGGATAAAAGTAGGGCAAAAATCTTGGTAAAAAACATGTACTATAAAGCGTCTTTATTTGCAATAATGATTTCTTAAATCCTTAAAATCTTTATAGTGGAAAATAAAATTGTCTTTAGATTTTTAAAAGGAAAAAAGACATTAATTTCATCAATATGTAAATATTCCCTTTCTAAATCCTTTATTTTTACGTCTGTTCACTTGTCTGTCTTACCCCGAACGTTGTGTAGTTGTACATCATGTTTGTTTTCATGTTTTTCACAGCAGAGGACACAGAACTGTAACATGAAGTGCCCAGAAACTGGCACAGTATGGGCCATTTGCTTTTGGGGTTTGCGCTGATGGTGATCACCATTGTTCCTTCATCCTGAGACACTGACAGAGACATCCTGAAGCTGAACCTTCCCACAGGTGATAATGACCAGTCCTTGTGTGTTTAGGGCTGGAAATGTTAAGAAAACCATAATATTACTAAAGGTCCCATGTAATTAAAATAAAAATATATATTAGATTTTAGTTTCAGTATATTAGTTTCAAGAACATCTATATGTTGGTGTGCTCCAAAACAGCGTTGGTTTTTATAAAATAGATCAATGTTTTTTTTTCCACATCAGCTCATACTTCAGTTTCTCATCAAAGCTTGACCAATCAAATGCTCTCTAGTATCTGACATGCCCCGCCCCCTTCAAGACGCAACTTATTTGCTTTTCATCTGGTGCGCTAGAGCTCGAACACTCTCACTGGCAGAGCTGTTATAAAAACAAAACGCTATTGGCTACTATGAGGCTACTATACGTTTGTCCCACCCTCTCTTCATTTTTTATTTCAGATTACGTCAAACATTGTTTAAAAATGCACATTTCAAAGCACTTCATAGGACCTTTAAATATATATTTTTTTACTGGACACTTAAATTGGCATATTAAGTAAGAGAAGGAACACAGACATTGATTTAAAAAAAAGAAATTGTTACATTTATAACATTCCTCCAGACAAAACAATTCTGTAGGTTTTTTTTTGAAGCATCTTAAAGTTCTTCTGGATTTAGTTTGCTCTGTTTCTTCATGTCATTCCAGACAGACTAATGATGATCTGCGATGCGTTTCCAAAAACCATCGTTAGCCAAGGTTCCTCGTAAGGTCCCCCATAAGGCTGAATTTGCATCATTACAAACATAGTTAGTTGATTTTGCATTTTCCAAATTCATCGTTTCAATGAACATTCGCAAACTTGTAAGCTTGCAACTACACCTCTGGAGCTATAGTTAGAAACATAGTTCCTGGCTGTCCACACAGTAGCACAAATGGATTTGCTATTTAAACAACATGGCACAAAACGTGAAAATTAGGTTTGCGCTGGTCTGAAAATAGCAACAAATCATGCCAAACACGTCTTGCGCTTGGTGTATGATAGAACCCAATGTGTTTCAATGCAAGTTCTCAGGCTGTGTGAGTTCATGCCAGTTTAACAAACCTAATTTACCAAAAAGCTGCCATTTTGTAAAACTGAAAAACGTGATCTATTACCTGGATGGAAGAAAAAGTGTGTGCAGTTTAAATACAGCTAAAACTGATGGTCTTACAGGGTTATCAAACATTTATGAAAGTCTCTTTAAAATGTATATATTATCAGCAAGTAACCTACAGTTTTAGGTTGTTTATTTTTTTATTTAAATTTGGAAGTATAATACAAGTGAACATGTATTGTAGTTACAATAAGTATGATTTCTGATATTAAAATCTGACATTTCACCTGATTTCACCATGGCACAATTATTTTTTTGACCAGTTTTACAAATTAAAATGAATAAGAAGTGCTGAACTCACCTTTATGTCACTCAGCAAGTCCACAAGCTTGCTCTCTATCAAATGCAGAACTTGTTTTCTTTTACCTGTCATTGTCTCATCAGGTAAGTAGGGTGGAGTCTAGAGAAATACCGATGTATCCGGTGGAGCAGCTTGTAAATGACACTACTTTAACATGCAGAGTTCACGGAAGAGAAAGAAGTCCAGGCATATTTGACTGATTAACATCCAATAACATGAAGGGAGACTGTTCTTTTTCTAAACATACTGGCAAACCAGAACAAGAAGGTCACGAGAATGTAATAAAAGTAAGGACAATCTCTAAAAAAGGTGATTTTACATAGAATAAAGTAGTCTAATGCACTTAAAGAGAAAAAACAAGTAGAAGATATGAAGAACATTTTGTATTCGCTAAACCTTTGTAGTCAACACATCAACCTGGATAACCATCTATAGATGTATAGACATGTATTTTGAGTAGAAAGGGCGACAACCGATGGTGTATTTTGAGAAGAAATGTGACAAAATACAGAAGCTGTTAATTAACAGATACATTTTACTGTGTATTATTCCCCTATTAATAAGATGCGAAATACATTTCCGGTGCCCGCAGAATGCTTTTGTGAAATTTTTGTTTGAAATTTCACACAGATCATTTATTAAAGCTGGTCAAATTTGTTCCTGTTTAGACATGAGCACAAATCTGGCGTTTATTTTTGTTTGTCCCTTTAAATGCAAATGAACTACTGCTTTTCAGAAGTGGGCTGAGTCTTTACAGGTTATTCTTACACTTCTGAAACAACAACACCATCAACAAATGAAAGCTTAATGTGACTATTTTCAATTTCACATAGTTGTTTTTACAGCATCGTTGTTATAATGTAATTACAATACATTCAGTTAAGCAGACTTAAGCATTCATTTAGTTGTTCATGGATAAAACAAGATGAAAGACCGTTGTAACCACTAGCACCGTCAGTAGCAACAGGCTAGAGCAGAAACTCCATTGAAAATACCGTGGTAAAATAAACTGTCATATTTTAATGACACGGCAGGGGGAAATGGAATTTAATGCAGTGCTTCTTGTCTGATCTGAGACCCATTACATATAGTTTATAACTATATATATCTAACAGGCAGTGAAGATCGCTGATTTTTAAAGAAATCAGATCTTAAATGTGACAGTTTTGTAATGGAAAGACAGCTCACTGGAAGCCCTTGGGCTGTCTGGCTGAAAATAAAAGTCTGTGTGCAAATAGCCCATTAATAGAATAAGATAAAATAAAAACTAAATTTTTTTTTATTATTAAATTCATTTAGATTAAATTAAATTAAATATGGCGATGCAGTGGTGCAGTAGGTAGTTCTGTCGCCTCACAGCAAGAACGTCGCTGGGTTGCAGGTTCAAACCTCGGTATATATATATATATATATATTCAATTCAATTAAAAGCACAAAACGTGTCCACTCATTTAAAAACCAGCATAAACCATCATATTCAGAGCCACAAGAATCAAAAATCTGTTGGTGAAGTCAAGACAAAAGATAACATAACATATACAATGTGAAAAAAATAAGCCCTTGAATTGCTCTTTATGTAACAGAATACCATAATGACAAAAAAAAAATCAGAGCTTTTGCAACAGATAGCAATTAGTGTTTTACAAAAGTTGTTCCCATCAGCCTGGCATTTAAGTGTTATTTAGTTTCTCTTTTGCTCAACGGTTTTGATGAAGTATGCCTTTCTTGTGACATTCAGAGCCGGCTTGAAGAATTGCGTTGTCATTTTAGTGGAACAAACACCCCAAACAGATTTGGCCTTACATAATAAGCCCAGAGAGCTGACTAGACCTCATGCCACCCCCCACCCCCACCCCCACTGCTCTGTGAAAGCAGGGAGTTTTAAATATGGCCCAGAGTATCTCTATTTATTGCATGTTACAGTTGAGGGTAATGGGATTTGACAGATTATGTGAGAAGTAATAAACTTTGTGTATGGGTCTCTGACACTCGTTTTTGGGCATTTTGACTTCAGCCGGGATCTAATTGTTTTGTTGTGTGTGAGTGAAGCCTGTGTTTTCTAACCTTGGGAAAAAGATCTGTGTGGGCTATAGAAATCCTTTTCAGTGCACCTGATTGAGAGTGACAGATACCTTTTAAACTTTTGTGCACTTGAGTTTCATATATTCTACAGTGTTCGATTCTTTGCTAACACTTAAATAATGATTAAAATAAAATAAAATAAATGTATTTAAAACATAAACTGTATCTTTATTGCTTGTCTCTTCACCAGTTTTTCTAGCTAATAATGGAAAAAATAAATAAATTAATTAATACATTCATTTTCCTCCAGCTTAGTGCCTTTTCTATTCCGGCATAAGTTTTCAGAGCAGATGCTTTTCCAGCTGCAACCCAGTACTTGGAAACACCCATACACTCTCACATTCACACAATACGGTCAAATTTGTTTACTCAGTTCCCCTAAACGCATATCTTGGACTGTGGGGGAAACCGGAGCACCTGGAGGAAACCCCCGCCAACACGGGGAGAACATGCAAACCCTACACAGAAATGCCAACTGACCCAGCCGGGACTCAGCAACCTTCTTGCTGTAGGCGACAGTGCTAACCGAGCCACCGTGCTGCCCTTAATTAATTCAATGTATATAAATAAATAATAGATAAGCACAAATAAAACACAAATAAATATTATATATAAATCAATATAATATAATAAAAAAAATCTATATAAAATAGTATTTTGAAGTGAAAATAGTAGTTGTGTATATAATTTTTTATCAAGGAAATGGATAATTACATGTCCTTGTAATAAAAATTTGTGGCAAACTGTCATTTGTACTGCATAAAATTTAAAAGAAAATAAAAAATAATTAAAATTAAATTTAATTAATCAAAATAATAAATAAATATATCTTTTTTATATTTATATATTAATAATATATATATTATATATATATATTATATATATTTATTAAAATAATAATAAAATAATTATTAATAATAATTATAACAAATTATAACAATAAATAAATAAAAATAAAATAAAATAAAATAAAATAAAATAAAATAAAATAAAATAAAATAAAATAAAATAAAATAAAATAAAATAA
>CAIGQZ010034999.1:7149355-7176310 GCA_903798205.1 Danio tinwini | reverse complement strand
AAAATAAAATAAAATAAAATAAAATAAAATAAAATAAAATAAAATAAGGCAGCACGGTGGTGCCTCACAGCAAGAAGGTTGCTGGTTCTGTGTGGAGTTTGCATGTTCTCCTTGCGTTCGCGTGGGTTTCCTCCGGGTGCTCTGCTTTCCTCCGGGTGCTCCGCTTTCACCCACAGTGCAAAGACATGGGGTACAGGTAAATTGGGTAAGCTAAACTGTCCGTAGTGTATGAGTGTGAATGTGTGTGCATGGATGTTTCCCAGAGATGGGTTGTGGCTGGAAGGGCATCCGCTGCGTAAAACAAATGCTGGATAAGTTGGCGGTTCATTCCGCTGTGGCGACCCCAGATTAATAAAGTAACTAAGCTGAAAAGAGAATGAATGAATGAATCACAAAATATGGAAAAAACTGCTAATTTATGGATACATTTTTTACAATGTATAGCCTTTCGCATGGAGTGTTGCTCCCACTAATAGTCTATGCAGATCCGCCAATGTCATCTTTCCCCAGCAACTGCACATAAAGTGCCATCTGCTCTGTGAAGTATCCAACTGGAAGAGCTTTTCTTTGATTCTTATGATTAGTCATGAATTCCTCTTCCTGCACAATATGTTCTTGCATTAACCTTCCTCTCAATCTGTCGCTCCGAACAAACAGTTTGATCAGCCAATCGACTCACAGTAGCCTTCAAAAGCTCTTAGAAATTCATAGATCAAATAAGGCTGAATACACATAGTCCGCCTATGATGATTAACTGTACAAGCAGCTCTATAAAAAGAGCCACATTTGCCCTTTTTATATGTTCAGTGCGCTGGAATATTGGGATAGCAATGGTTCATATAATGAGTGGGCCATGCAGCGGCAAATGAAAAAGCGCAGTTTTTTAACAGATAAATCATCTGCTTCAATTAGGATAAAGGATTAGAATGTAAGAGGTGGAAATGAAAATGTTATGCCTCACAGGGTCTGTTCATTTTCTCCGTACAAGGGACAGAACAGTAACAGAGGCTAAAACCCGTCTGTGGTCTTTTAATAATGAGACCTGAGAGTCCTGAAAAGAGACGTACTGTCTATTATTGCTGGGACAATAAATTAAGCAAAGAAAAAAAGAATTACTGACAATAAAGAAGGAATTATTTATAAGTTTTTGAGAAAAGGTGGAGCAGTTTACTAATTCAGAGCTCTTTATTCGTTCCTGGTTTGGCCTTTGATTTGCCTTCCTCTGCCAAATTGAAGTGCATGCAAATTTCTGACACAAACTGGTTTCTGATTGGCTGATGAACATTCTAAGGTGCAGTTATTAAATGCTTTGGATATAAATTGGGTAAATAGTTACGTCCCAACTAAATGTTATTATTAAAATATTTTTTTATGATGGGCGTCATGGTGGCTCAGTGGTTAGCACTGTTGCCTAACAGAAAGAAGATTGCTGGTTCGAGTCCGCACTGGGTCATTTGGCCTTTCTGTGTGGAGTTTGCATGTTCTTCCCGTGTTCATGTGGGTTTCCTTTGGGTGCTCTGGTTTCCCTCACAGTCCAAAGACATGCGCTATAGGTGAATTGAATAAGATTAATTGGCCATCATGTATGTGTGTGAATTAGTGTGTATGGATGTTTCTCAGTACTGGGTTGCAGCTGAAAGTGCATTTGCTGTGTAAAACATATGCTGGATAAGTTGACGGTTCATTCCAGTAGGGCGATAACTGATGAATAAAAGGACTAAGCTGAAAAGAAAATGAATAAATGATTGCATATTTTTTATGAAAACATACATTTTATTTAGTTATTGGTTTTTGCATATTTTACTAAAATTTGCATAAGTCAGTAGGAGTGCATAAACCAAAATATTTAAGTTATTTTACAGCCAACATCAGTCAAAAATGAATCAATAAATCAAATGAATGAATTAATTGACAATAAAATAAAATAATTAACTAATTAATAAAATAAATAAATAATAAATAAAATAAATTAATACATAAAATTAGTTAAAATAAAATTGACATTTAATTAAATAAATAATTCAATTAATAAATAAGATAAATGGCGGCACAATGGCACAGTGGGTAGCGCTGTCACCTCACAGTAAGTAGGTCACTGGTTCGAGTCCTGGCTGGATCAGTTGGCATTTCTGTGTGGAGTATGGTTGTTCTCCCCTTGTTGGCGTGGGTTTCCTCTGGATGCTTCCGGTTTCCCCCACAGTCCAAAGACATGCGCTATAGGTGATTTGAATAACCTAAATTGGCCCTAGTGTATGAATGAGTGTGTATTCATGTTTCCCAGTACTGGTTTGCAGCTGGAAGGGCATTCACTGCATAAAACATATGCTGGATAAGTTGGCAGTTCATTCCACAGTGGCAACCCCAGAATAATAAAGGGACTAAGCCGAAAAGAAAATGAATGAATTGATGAATATTATTTATGAAAATATAAATTTCATTTAGTTATGGGTTTGTCCAGATTTTACCAAAATTTGTGCTGAAACAGCCAGAGTCCATAAGCCAAAATATGTGTTATTTTACAGCCAACATCAGCCAAAAATAAATAAATAAACCAAATGAATTACTTAATAAATAATTAGTTAATTAACTAATAATAATAATAATAATAATAATAATAATAATAATAAAATAATTAATCAAGTAAATAAAAAATAAAGTAATGAATACATGAAATTGAATAAAATTAAATAAACTTAAATTAAATAATAAAACATTTAATTACAAAGGAGGCTTTAAATATACATACAGTATACAACATTAATTCTTCACACATAAGCCACTGGAGGACTAAAAGTTTTGTTAAGTTTTATATTGATTTTAAAATAGTACTTCCTAATTATAAAGCTTTAAATAATCTAGCTCCTGTGTGACTAACCAACCTCCTGTCTCTCTACAATCCAACCCGCTCTTTAAGATTTCAAAACTCATAGCAAAGTCAAGTAAAGGAGGTTGAGCCTTCTCATTTATGGCTCCTAAACTCTGGAATAGCCTTCCTGATAGTGTCCGAGGCTCAGACACACTCTTGCAGTTCAAAACTAGATTAAAGATCTTTTTAGTAAAGCATACACTCAATGCATCACATAGCGGTATGATGCATGAATGTGCTCCACGCAGGTTTTTGCATCTCGTTTATATGCACTGTAAACAGCAGCTACGCTAATTATTCTCTTTATTCTCTATTTATACTCATCCTGAGGCCCCCAGAGATTATGCAGCACCACTGATGCGATCCAAGACCTGTGAAGAGATGACCCCAAGGTTTCTATAATCCTGGACCAGGCCGTATCCTGAGCAGCTGCTGTGGTGGTCATGGAGAAGTGGAGAACATGAGACTGATTCCTGTGAGACTCCAGGAACAGACGAGTCTTTGCTGATGTCCAGCGTTCTTCAACCTCCGGCGCCTAGACTGCAGCTCTGCACAGGACGTTTGGCCATAGGAGAAATGGTCGTGCCCAACTGTGCCTGGTTATCTCTCGAGTTTTTTTATCCTTCACTTTTCAGTGTTTTCAGTGTTTAAGTTCAGTTCAGTTTAGCTCAGGTCAGTGTGGTTTAATAATCACTACTGAGAGTCCAAACACTGAGGAGCAATTCCATCGATGCACAGCTCTACAGATCCCGAACCATGCAAGCCAGTGGCGACAGCGGCGAGGAAAAAACTTCACCAATTGGCGAAAGTGAAGAATTTAAAAAACCTCGAGAGAGACCAGGCTCAGTTGGACACGACCATTTCTCCTATGGCCAAACGTTTTGTGCAGAGCTGCAGTCTAGGCGCAGTAGCTGGACCTCAACGAAGACACGTCTGTCCTTGGAGCATCACAGGAATCAGTCTCATGCTCTCCATCATGACCACCACAGCAGCAGCTCAGGGTACGGTCTGGTCCGGAAACCTTGGGATCGTCTCGTCGCTGGTCTTGGATCGCATCAGTGGCACTGCATAGTCTGAGGATCTCGAGATGAGTACCCTCAGGTGGAAATACAGAATAAGGAGAATAATTAGCGTAGCTGCTGTTCATAGTGTATATAAACAAGAAGCAAAATCGTGTGTGGGGCACATCATGCGTCATACCGCTATATAATGCACTGAGTGTATGCTTTGCTAAAAAGATAGGTCTTTAATCTAGTTTTGAAGAGTGAGAGTGTGTCTGAGCCTCGGACATTACCAGGAAGGCTATTCCAGAGTTTAGGGGCCATAAATGAGAAGGCTCGACCTCCTTTACTCGATTTAGCTATTCTAGGTACTACAAGAAGCCCTGAGTTTTGAGATCTTAAAGAGCGGGTTGGATTGTAGCGAGACAAGAGGTTGGTTAGATAAACAGGAGCTAGATTATTTAAGGCTTTATAGGTAAGAAGCAATATTTTAAATTCAAAACGAAACTTAACAGGCAGCCAGTGTAAGGAGGATAAATTTGGGGTGATATGATCATATTTTCTAGACCTGGTAAGAACTCTGGCAGCTGCATTTTGTACTAGCTGAAGTTTGTTAATAGAGGATGCTGGGTAACCAGCAAACAGAGCATTACAGTAATCCAGCCTAGAAGTCATAAAAGCATGCACTAGCTTTTCTGCATCTGAGATGGATAGCATACTTCGCAATTTAGCGATATTTCTTAGATGAAAGAAGGCAGTTTTTGTGACATGGGATATATGATTTTTAAAGGTTAAATTGCTGTCTAATATGACACCCAGATCTTTTATAGTAGACATATGCTGGGTAATTTGGATAAAACATATGCTGGATAATTTGGCGGTTCATTCTGCTGTGGCGACCTCAAATTAATAAATGGACTAAACCATAAAGAAAATGAATGAATGAATGAATGAATAAACCAATATTAAAGTTCCAAAATTTAAGGGGTAGTTCACCCAACAGTTTTAACTCTGTAATTTTTACTCATCCTTCATTTTTTCTCAGTGTTTTTCTTAGCCTTTTTTATCTGTTGAACACAAAGAAAGATAATTTGTAAAATGTAAGAATCATTGAGTTCCATATTACTTCTTTCTTCTACTATGTAAGTCAGTGGTTACGTTTTTTTTTTTTTTCAATCATCTTCAAAATATCTTCTTTGTGTTCAAAAGGAAAAAGAAATAGTAAATAAACTCCAGAACAGTTTGGAACAACATAAAGGTAAATGGTGAGAAAATTAGAATGTTTGTGTGAACTATCCCTTTAAGCCTTTTCTCAAGTACGTAATTGTCCACCATTGAACTAAAGCAGAACAAAATCATCACCATGGATACCATTAAACTATATTAAGTGTATTGGGGGGGGGGGGGGGGCAGACTGTGGCCTTGCTACACAATATTTCATTCAAAGATAAAAACAGTTTAATAGTTGAAAACTGAATGTGACCTGCTCCATTCGTTTCAGTCACTTTGAGCAAGAAACACAGTTTGAAGGTTATTTTGAGGCTATGAAACCTCTCTTAGTCCACACTTAAATGAACACATTTCAGAAACATAATAATATCACCAGATTTTCATACATTACCTGACAAAAGTCTTGTCGTCAATCCAACTTGTAAGAGCAACAAATAATAACGACTTCTAGTTGATCATTTGGAAAAGTGGCAGAAGGTCGATTTTTCTGATGAATCATCTGTTGAACTGCATCCCAATCATCACAAATACTGCAGAAGACCTACTGGAACCCGCATGGACCTAAGATTCTAACAGAAACCAGTCATTTGGTGAAGGAAAAATCATGGTTTGGGGTTACATTCAGTATGGGGGCATGCAAGAGATCTGCAGAGTGGATGGCAACATCAACAGCCTGAGGTATCAAGACATTTGTGCTGCCCATTACATTACAAACCACAGGAGAGGGCACATTCTTCAGCAGGATAGAGCTACTTCTCATACTTCAGCCTCCACATCAAAGTTCCTCAAAGCAAAGAAGGTCAAGGTGCTCCAGGATTGGCCAGCCCAGTCACCAAACATGAACATTATTGAGCATGTCTGGGATAAGATGGAGGAGGCATTGAAGATGAATCCAAAGAATCTTGATGAACTCTGGGAGTCTTGCAAGAACGCTTTCTTTGTCATTCCAGATGACTTCATTAATAAGTTATTTGAGTCACTGCAGAGATGTATGGATGCAGTCCTCCAAGCTCATTGGAGTCATACACAATATTAGTTCTTTTTCCACTACACCATGACTTTATATTCTATACTGGACATTATTTCTGTTTAGTGACAAGACTTTTGTCTTAGCAAAGTCAGACGTTACTGTCCTAAGTAAATAATTCAAAATCAAGACATGATCATATTTTATTTTGGTAAAATAAGCGTAATCTAGAGGCCTTTACCTTTCATATTAGCCACTTCTGATACCAAATGATCAACTAGAAGTCATGTTATTATTTGTTGTTCCTAAAACTTGCATAGGTGACAAGACTTTTGTCAGGTAGTGTACATGGTTTAGATGTGTTTATTATGTGGATTTATTCTCTTCAGACATCAGTGCCACTGATATTTCAAAACTTTCTTCAGATGCTATTTTATATTTTTCTACCAATCATCAAACTGCATATAGAGGATTATGGATATCAGTGAAGGGTACAGAAGGATGCTGTGAAATTAATGTAGTCGTATATTTTCTGGTTTATCATTAACAAGACAACCAGCCAATAGGCATTCATACAAAATTCATATTTTACGAGTTAAACATTTCCATTTAACTGAGTAATCTTAAAATGCACTGTGAACCTTACCAGGCTATTTTTACTGTAGTTTACGATTTTCTTTTATTACTGCAAAACACTGGCTATTTTAGAGTTATTTACTGCATAGTCTACAGCAGGGCTATTCAATTAGTTAGTATTGGGGGCCAGTTCATGAAAAGCATTACAAATGAGGGGCCGGAGAGATATGACTTGCAATATAAGTGATTACACAACAGAAATATAAGAGCCATATGTTGTATTTTTGATCCTTAAGAAGCCCACGTTGGGTTTTTATACATTAAAATGTTAAAGAGCCCCTATTATGGGTTTTTGAAATTGACCTTCCATGTAGTGTGTAACACAGCTTTAAGTGAAGTGAAATATCCAGCTAAAGCTTAAATCTGAAAGTGGACAGTTTTTAAAACTATTGATTCATCTAAAAAAAGAGTCGACTCATAGTGGTTTAAATGAATCGTCTTGATAACGAGTCTTTAGCCGTTTCGGCATGACATCGATACGAAACATAATGGTTGCGCGCGCAGACCCACAAAATTTAAACCTGCGGCCCCGCCCACTAACACAGCAGCAAAGACAAACAGATCCTGAAGTCATGAGTCATGAAGACGCTGTGCGTACCTGGATATTATTGGAAGTGTGAGGGAAAGAAGTGCTTCAGCATCTACATGCTTACAATGAACTTTCAGTACACAGCTCATAGATTAGTTTCTTCCTCTATTGAACAGTTCATTCCAGCGCATTCATGTGACAGCACACTACCTGTTCGAACTGTTACCATCTGGTCGGCGCTACAGAGCACCAAGCACAAAAACAGATAGACACAGGAAAAGTTTCTTTCCTCAGGCCATCTACCTCATGAACAGTTAAATATTCCCCTACTGTGCAATAAACGTGCAATACTTTCTCATACGTACTTGTACACAGCACCTTATAATCTGTATATTTACAACATATCTGTACATACATTCAACATCCAGATCTTTTTGACTAACTGCATCTCTGTTTAATGTTTATTGCCTTTTCTTTTCTTGTATTTAATTTTGTGTTGTCACTCGTCACTTTATGTACACTGAAAGCTTCTGTTGCCAAAACAAATTCCTTGTGTGTGTGAAGCACACTTGGCAATAAAACTGATTCTGATTCTGATAGTATGTATGCTGTGGGAGCGAGTTCAAGCCAAACAGTGAGAACAGCGCCTACTAGGGTCACAGAATAGGATGGTCACATAATTTGGTGTAACACGTGCAAAATAAGGACAAATTATTAGGTACAAGTCAAACAAAGGCACGCTAGACTTCGGGCTGTTGCACAGCACTGGAAAGGAGATAGGAGCCTGCAAAGATTGATTGTTGGGCAAAGCAGAGTACAGGTAAGCCCTGAGAACATAACATTTACAGCTGAGAAGGGAGAAAAATGAAAACATAATTAATGAAATCAGACCTGGCCCATGACACATTTCATAAGTGTAAGTAAATAGCTACCTCCTTGTTTTCTCTAGCTTGTAAAGTATGTATTTGATTGTGTTGTTACTTGTAACTGCTTGCACTGTATCAAGTTAACTCTATATTCCCATATCGCGTCTAATGCTACATTGAAAATGTGATGCGTGCTGCTTTGTTTACATATTTAAATGGGTTTGTGGTGTTTAACTGCACTGTTTTCGGGGCTGAGGTGTCTGAATAACACTGTTGAGAACAGGGTACTGTTTACTGTGGTGTTAGTAAGTTTACTTTGAAGCGTGTTTCGGGCGTCTGCTGCAATCAGATCCTATACCAATGTTGGCGACCATGGGGCTTGATAAACTACGCTGGGCATTTTACTGTCTCGCTCTGAACGCTGTTGATCAATCGCAACAGGCTGTCATCGGTCCAATCAGGGCAGATAAGCTTTGCGCTAAGGAGGGGTTTGTGAACAAATGAATCACTGAACGATTCATATGGGAGCCGCTGGGATAATAAGGTAAAAATAAATGCATATTATAAGACAATGAAAGTGTTTTTTGACCTTGCATGCATATCAGCCTGTTGCTGAAGACCCATAAAACGAAATATGACCCTTTTTAATGTATAATAGGGGCTCTTTAATATGTTGTATTTTGAAACTACATAACATCACTGCATTGTACAATGTGGTGTACAGTGTATTGCTCAAGTAGACATCTTCTACATTCAAACACACTCATTCATATGTTATGTGTTAAACTTCATAACAATTAGCAACGACTATTGATTTAGGTTGTACGATTATAGTCTGAAGAATAATCATGGTTTCACGGTTATCACGATTATTACGCATTTATTAAATTCAAAACACTACTAGTTTAGAAAATCACAAGAAAACTGCTTATATTTTAAAGTGTTGTATTGCTGCTCAGTAACCAAATACAGCACAAAATATTAATAAAACACAAACAATAATTCATTTATTTCTTTGGACTTAAAAATCAATTAAAAAGTTTTTGATTTAAACATGAGTGATGATTTTACAGTGAAAATAAATGACAGAACAATAATTAAATAAATAAAAAATAAGAACGAATTAAAATAGTTTTTGTCTAATGTTAATTTAAGCTATATATTAGCTATTAGAATTTAAATGAACTGTTGTTATTATCTGCGTTCATACATACATAATCATTTTAATACTTTGTAATAATTAACATATTTTTAGTTTACAATGCACTGAAAGCCACGCACAACTCTCACCACTACAGTGTGAGATAATGTCTACTGTGTGCGCCTGGAGGTCCGCTTGCGAGCCGTGCGGGGACCACTCTCAATATGTGCATGTCTCCATTGGAAATTACGAACTTGTGCGTGGAAAAGATGCAATATGTGAACGGCCTGCTGCTATAGTTAATCCAATGTGCGTGTGTATTAGCCTCGGTAAGAGCTTGGAACTTTAAACTAGCACACAGTTGACATTACTTTGTTCAGCTACAGCAGTTTTCTGGTTCCATGCAACAAAACGCGGCATTACGAACCTTTACGATTAATCAACCGTAATGAATTTGAAAGTGCGGTTAATAGTGAAATTGGCTAATCATTGCATCCCTATTAGCGATATCAGTGCATTGTACAAAAGGCCTACAAACATATCCAACTGTTTTTGGCTGACCGCATCACTCGCTTAATGTCAGTTGACTCATGCTCTGCGCAGCCTTCAGCTGTGGCTTGTGCTGTATTGAACAGATGCACGTCACTTCATAACTATAGTGACTGTTTCTCGACTGAACTAAATTTATTTTTGATGTTTTCGTCACACTATTTGAAGGGCTGAAACAAATTGCCTTGGGGGCCGAGTTTGGCCTGCGGGCCGCCAATTGAATAGCCCTGCTCTACAGCTTGGATAACAGTGTGATTTAAGATATTATGAATTTAGAATAATGCACGGCCTTCCATTTATATTTAATATTTGATTTAATTTCTAATAATTTGTTTTAATGTTTAGTTAACTTTAAATGATCAAATTGGGATAATGTCGTGTCTCGTCTTGTCGTGGAGTAAGGCCCAATCCCAATTCTACCCCTAAGCCCTTCCCCTTACCTCTACCTCTCGTTTTGTGCATTCCCGTAAAGGGGTAGGAGTGTCCCAATTCTCTTTAGCTTAAAGGCGTAGGGCTGAGGGGAAGGGGTAGATACCCCTTAGAACGAAGATTTTTCAAGACCACACTCGAAACCAAGCGGTAAGAACATTTTCCAGAATACACCAGCCACTTTTATAAAAAACTGCAACAATTAAAACTGCTAAATTTCGCTATCTATAATCCCTAATAATAACTCTCGTACAGCAGTCCCACAACATTCTGACACTCAAATACCCTGTCAGAAAAGTCTAGTGGCTGGGACTGAGCGTTTTGCAGTGTCTGCTCTAAAGTTAATGTTTTTTTTGTGTGATTACATAGATAAATATGGCCACAGGGTAAATGCGCAGTATAGTTATGATCTTATTGCCACATTAGATCGTTATGATAACATAATATATGCCTTCAGTGATTTCCTGAAGATAAATACCAAAAAATAACACAACTGGAATAACTACAGCAGTCTCCATTGTCTGATCTCATATAAAGCATGAGCTTGTGATGACATATGATGATGTGTGCAGGTGTTGAAGTGCTGTCCCAATTCTTAGGAGTACATTTAGAAGCCCTTCCCTTTCACATTCGGTTGTAAGGGCCAAGGGGAAGGGGAAGGAGTACACAAATAGAAGTGGGATTTGGCCTAAGCGTCTTGTCACACCTCTACAAACAACTTCTAACAGTTTTTCAGAAATGTTGTATACATCAAACAGGCTTGATTGTTTTGTCAGGGTTAAAATGCTACTTTAAATAAAAGTATACAGTTGTTGGATATCAGCTAAAGACAGGCTCTCATTAAATGTTCCCAAAAGAAAAACAGGTTCTTGTTTTTGAGTGTAGGACAGTTTTTTTGATCTAGAGGACACCATTTTCCTTCTGTGGTTCTTGTTCAGGTCATCCCCAGTGCAGTTTCACAATCCCCCCAAAAAATTTAGGGTATCTGAAAGGTACAGTTCTAAGACTTACAAGTTACCCTAAGTCAGCAAACTCACTCATTAAAAAACATGTCTGCATGCAGGACTGTGGGAAGCAGAAAGAATTATAGAGTAGATGCTGGAGCTATTATTCATTCTGACGTTTCCTGGGTAATTTCAGGTAATAATAAACAAAAGAAGACATTTTAAAGCTCATTTTCCATCGCACTCTAACATCCTTTCGTATTCCGACTCATGTCATGTCATTATGACACCTATCATCAAAGTCGCCTACAATAATGGATGGAAAATGACCCAATGACATCCTCAACATGAAACACGCATTTCATCTCATCCAGTGTGTGAAGCCTGGTAGTAATCAACCTGTTGTGTCTTTTCAAGCGGTCGTACGCTCTCATGTCACGGTTTCATTTGAGCATGCGTTGCATTGATATTACTTTTTTGATGAACAATGACCCACGGTGGCCCGTGCTGAAACTTCGGCCGAGTTGCTGGTAATGAGCAGCACTCTGTCCTTTATCATCCACTTATTTATTCATAACACTGCACTTAATCCACCAGGACGTCAATGATGCTCTTCAGTGAGGTCAACAGCAGATCCGGTACAAACACTCCAGCGTTATTTTTTTTTTAGCATATTTTAAAAAGAGAGACAATCCGAAAGGAGACAGGAAATGAAATGGGGGAATAAATGGGCTCAGGAAATGACATGAGACACTGTCACATTGGCTAAGTTTGAGGGATACCATGAGTGCACTGTGAAAAAACAAACAAATGACTATGGTACTGGTTTTCTTACTGTTTCATTTATTGCTGTGGGAATTCTCTAAATAATATCACCCAATGCAAATTTGAGGGCTGTTGTATTAGCCTAAATGACTTTATTCTGCAAAAAACAACCGCCTAGATGTACTTTATCCCTCTTATTACACAGCTACTTGCCACAAAACCTAAAATTAATCATTTAACATTGGTCTAACATTGGAGTTATAGTTCATTAGTGTTTTAATTAAACACAAACGGATTCACTGACGGTCATGTTGATTCATAGTACACTGATGAGCCTGTACGTGTTATTAATTTCAGCAGTTGTTATTTGGGAATAACATACCTTGGAAAGTCATTACTGACCATTCATTCATTCATTCATTCATTCATTCATTCATTTTCCTTCGGCTTAATCCCTTATTTATCAGTGGTCGCCATAGCGGAATGAACCGCCAACTATTCCAGCATACAATATGTTTACACAGTGGATGCCCTTCTAGCCGCAACCCAGTACTGGGAAACATTACTGACCAATCAGTATCAATTATTACAGTCATATAATAAAGCTCTGTATAAACATGGCTGTGATTTGATTCCATTATCATAGGCATTGCTGCCGTACATAGGCAAAGTGTAGTATTTTGTCAAAATCAAGATAAAGCCTAGGGTTTGTAACTTTTGTTCTGCCTTGTGACAAAGTCTCTTGACTAATTTTGTCCCGTTTGAGAGAAGCAAGAGTGTCAAAATTACTGTCACCATGAAATCCCAACTTCAGACAAAAGAACTTGGATACGAAGACTTTTGGCACAGTCTAAAGTCATAACAATGTAACCTACACTAATATCACTAACAAACACACAGTTTTACAATAAAAAAATGCATTTATAAAATACGATTAGGGACTTCCGGCGGAGGAAGGATGGAGTAAATGCGTTTAGGCTCTCATACCTTTTCACTACTTATTTACTGTAAACCTCACATTTTACTCCACCTTTGATTCCAAGTGGACAATATCTTTACAGTACACAACTAAACTGTGAATTATGGCAACAAAATCAGCCAAACGGAGCAAAAAGGGAGCAGAGAACAGTGGCGAACGGAGACGGCAAAGAAGTTAGCATGACGGCTATCGCCAGACTCTTAGAGGACCACCGAGCCGCTCTCTCTGCCAACTTTAGAAATACAGTTTCAGCACTCGATGTACAACTTGATAAAATACAGACTACCATGACAGAGCATAATTCAAAAATGCCTTTACGCAAATTCACTAGAGGAACACACACAATCTCTTGAAGCGACTTGCACAATAGTAATGGAAAGCAATTCAAAATTACTAGCCAAGGTCATAGATCTTGAATCCCGTAGCCGACGCAACAACATATGGATTGTTGGACTGCTTGAATCTATTGAAGGACCCCAGCCAACCACTTTTTTTGTTGCCTGAGCTCCTTGTGGAAGTGTTCGGCAATAGAGTTTTGAATTCTCCACCAGAATGCGATAGAGCTCACCAGTCACTTTCTGAGAAACCGAAACTCAGCCAGAGACCCAGACCTGTCATCATTCAGCTACACAGGTTCCAGGAAAATGAAAAGATTGTCCACGAAGACAGAGCAAAAACAGGAAAGCTTTTCTATAATATATTATTATTTTAGAAAATTGTATTTATTGAACAATAAAATGTAACAAACTTCAGCAAAGAATATAAAAAGGCACCAATAGATATAAACAAAAAAAGTATTTGAACAATATTCCTTCAGCCAAATTAGTTTTCTCTGGAATAAATTTTATTTTATTTTTTATGGTACAGAGGCAACACGGTGGCGCAGTGGGTGGCACTATCGCCTTACAGCAAGAAGGTTGCTGGTTCGAGCCTCGACTGGGCCAGTTGGTGTTTCTGTGTGGAGTTTGCATGTTCTCCCCATGTTTGCGTGGGTTTCCTCCGGGTGCTCTGGTTTCCCCCCAGTCCAAAGACATACACTATAGGTGAATTGGGTATCCTAAAAATGACCATAATGTATTTGTGTTTATGGATGTTTCCCAGTAATGGGTTGCAGCTGGAAGGTCATCTGCTGTGTAAAACATATGCTGGATAAGTTGGTGGTTCATTCCACTGTGGCGACCCTAAATTAATAAAGGGACTAAGCTGAAAATGAATGAATAAATGTTTATAGTACAGTTTATTGCAACCAAACACTCACAACAGATTTACCCTAAACAAATTTTATCTCATATTAAACCACTGTAGAGACATACATCCAAACAGATGTAGATTCCAGAAGAACTGTCCAAGGTAAGGAAATATTTATTTTTAGTCTTCTTCTCGTGTTTTTCTTATTCTGAGTATTAACCATAACAATTTGGGAGTATCTAATGCAACACCTCTAGCGCCACCAATTGTTCAAATTTTTTCATTAATGTTTATGCTAATAGCTTCTTTATATAGTCTGAACAGCGTCTGCAGAGCCCTGTCATCCAAAGATGGCAATTGCGCTGCATATGTGGGGTAGACACTAGCGAGAAAAGGATCATAGTTCACTGTCTGTGCTGAGGAAGACCTTGTCAGTGCCATTCCCAACCCAGTGACCAGCCCAACATCACCCAGCTGCAAGGAGCGCTTGCCAGAGCACATTGCAGACGGAGAGCCACCCGCAGTGTGTGAGTTATAGGCATCACAAGCGACAGAGCGGAAAAACACCGACCTGGAGGAGCTCAGCAGTCCGTCTGACCAGGTGTGTTAGCCCGCAACATCGCTGAAAGTGGGAGTCCTGGTGGAGGTCGAGAGACCGAGTGAGAGTCCCGCCTACCTCCCCACTGTTAAGAGTGAGCTGCTGCTGGACACTGAGATGCTACTCATTGATTTCCAGAGCAAAGTCAACCCTTTCCTGCTTTTTCAATCAGCAAAAGCCAGATTTCAGTTTTGAGTCGACTGTTCACAGACAGTCTCCACCTCTGCTGATGCCAACATCTGCAGTCAGTCAGCCTGCTCCAGTGCCACTGCAGTTAACCAGCCCCCCAGCTCACCCTCAAGCTCCAGGAGGGGAGATCTCGCTGAGGGCCTGCCTGCCTGCTTCGCCATCAAAAAGGAGTTGTCCAATGTCATTTTCTCCAGCCTCCGAGCTGCAGACTCAGCCTCGGCCCTCCAACCCTAAGGCTCTGCGTTGGCACTCTCCTCCCTCGTCTCCTCTGTGGCCCGTCAGCTCACCAGCTTTGCCAGGCTTCCTTGTCCCTCCCGCTCCGCCTTGGTCAGTCCTATGCCTTCCTATGCCTCTGGACTCCACTCCTCTGGCTGTGCTTCGTCCTGCCATTCTGCCAACTACGGTGAGCTTCTCCTTTCCTTCAGCTATACCTTGGTCCTCTGTTGCTCTTCCTCTGGCGCGGGCTTCCAGACCAGCGTCGTTGCATCAGTCGAGTGAGCCGTCCACTCCACCTTAGCCCTCCGGGACCTTGGCATCACTCTCGCCCTACGGCTGTCCGTCTCCTCCTCGGACTCCACCTCCATCTGCGGCATCTCCCTCGGTTGGCCCACCAGAGTCGGCAGCCACTCCTCTTCTATGGTTCATCTCTCCCTCGACTCTACCCTGGGCCATCCCCCTGTATGCGTCCTGGGTCCTATGGCTCCTGCTCCAGCTCCCTTCTTGTTTCCTCTCTTTGTATTCAGTTCATTAGGTCTTGTGTATTTATACTCCTGTGTCTTGTTCAGCCCTTGGTCCGGTATTGTATTGTCATCACCTCTTGATTCTTGCGTGTCGATGTTCCAGTGCCTGTATTCAGTGTTTTGTTAATAAATATGTGTTCTTTTGATAATTCCTGAGTTTGTGCATTTGTAGAGTGAGTGACAATAATTGATACATTTTTCCTTTTTTTTCTAAGGGAAAAGGTTCATGAATTTAAAATGTCAAACTATTATTATTATTTTTTAATCAAGAACTCATGAATGAGTGTAAGTATTTGAAAGAATGAGAAGCAATCTTTAATTAAATAAATAAACAAAATTAACAACAACCCTGCATTTTTATTTAATTGATTTTTATTAAAACAAATGTTGTGGTTCATACAAAATTTTACGTTTTAAAGAAAACCTTTTTTTTAAAGCAAGGCCTATATTTTTAAGCGCACAAAGCAGATTTTTTAAGGAAAGTGAGGTCCACAATGGCAGCACACATTTCTTTAAATTCAAGTGTTTTGACTGCGGATCATTTATAACTTGGAAATGGCTGACTCACCTTACTCATTGTTTTGCCCTCTTTAGACAGGTAATTTAAAAAGGATCGGACAGATCTAAACAGGATGTATACTTAGCACTGATGCACAAACAGATTGTAATGCAAAATAAGCATTGCTTTGTTGTCAAACAGCAAATGTACAGCATAACCCTATATATCAGCAAACTCTAGCAACTGTGCAGCGATTAATAATACAGGAGAAGCACCATTAAACTCCTCCAACTTTCAGACGTGAGATGGTTAGCTGTCGCAGCGTGCCTCAATAGTGTGCTCGACTAATATGAAGAGATGAGATTACATTTGCAGCTTAGGGATAAGGATCGAAACTACATCGCTGAGATCCTATTTCAGATGTACTCAGATCCAATCAACAAGCTCTGGCCAAAGTGGCAAACAGACTAATCTAAATGATCTAGATGGAAAGCACAAACTGTTGCAAGCTTGTCCAATACTTGTGCCAATTATAAAGAGTTGCAGAAATCAACCAGGCAAAAATGACTTTGACATGTCCACCTATTGCATCCAGTTCCAGCTATAGATGGATGCTGCAGATCATCGCCTGCATCAGCTGCAGAGAATGTCAAACCTGCTGATTTCATTATAATGAGCATCTCCCCACATATGCAGTATGCAGTGCTGGGCACACACATGGTGTTCAATTAAGAACAATAAATAAAAAATCTGCATCATATCTTGTCCCATATGTCTTTGGAAACAGTAGAGCTATACATGGCTCCATAATATTAAATTCCAGAGAAGTGGTTTTATTGAAACTGTGATGGAAATTTGACAGTGTTGGACAATAATTTTACATTTTACTGTATCAAATTACATTTTTAAATACCTACTTTACTAGAGTATACAATTTAGTTATTTGAGATTTCGACAGGGTTGCAACTGATCTTGAGTTACTCGCTCAAGGGATTTAATCAGAATGAGTCTACTTAAGACTTGATTCATTCAGAGTATCAAGGTGTTCCAAACGGGGGTATATTGCTCTCCGAAGTCCATGTCAGCACAAAAACAATCAGGTTCTACATACTAAACTGCCCTTCCAAACTGGCCACTTTAAAAGGCCCTTCAGAATGAAGGGTACAACTAATGGAAACTTTGGGTCCTCATGATTCTTTGTGCAGAGAAGTTCTTCAGTGTCAAACAGCGTGATCCATCCGGAAGGGCTCATCCCTATGCTGTCACTCAAGAGTGTAAATACTTTGAAGGGATTTAGGGTATAGGGACGAGCCCATCCAAAAGAAACATGGCTCGCTGTTAGCGGCTAACTGATTTAAATGACCTGTTCAGACCGAGTATACAGTAAAGGCTCACAGAGTCTACAGTTTATTATTCACTGAGTCAAATGACCTGTTCAGACTGAGTCTACAGTTTATGATTCACTGAGTCATATGACTTGTTCACACTGAGACTACAGTTAAGGCTCGCTAATTCAAATGACCTGTTCAGAGTGAGCCTACAGTTTATGATTCACAGAGTCATATGACCTGTTCAGACTGAGTCTACAGTTAAAGCTCACTAATTCAAATGACCTGTTCAGAGCGAGTCTACATTTTATGATTCACTGAGTCATATGACCTGTTCACACTGATTCTACAGTTAAAGCTCACTGATTCAAATAACTTGTTCCGAGCGAGACTACAATAAACAATTCACTGAGTCATATGACCTGTTCAGACTGAGTCTACAGTTAAGGCTTACTAATTCAAATGATCTGTTCAGAGCGAGTCTACAGTTTATGATTCACTGAGTCATATGTCCTGTTCATAGCGAGTCTACTGTTAAGACTCACAGATTCAATCAAACAGTTCAGAGTGAGTCTACAGTTAATAATTCACTGATTCAAATGACACATTCAGAGTGAGCCTAAAGTTAAGGCTCATATGACCTGAGCGAGTCTACAGTTAACCGCTCACTGATTCAAATGATCCAGTTGGAGCGAGTCTTTAGTAAACAATTTACTGAACTTACAAACTGATCCGAACTCTTTTGAAAAGAAGCCTGGGAGCACTATCTCATTTGAATTTAAAGTGACTGTCACCAAAACAAATCAAAGCCTAAAAAAGATTTGTGGGGTATTTTGTGCAGAAACTTCACATACACATTCTAGGGACATCTGAGACGTATTTTACATCTTGTAAAAAGAGGCATGATAAGTCCCCTTTAAATCATATACCCTGCTCTTTTAATGTTCAGCAATGGAGTGGCTGAATGCAATTACTCTGAGATGAATTTGATGAAGCTTGAACTGCACAGAAGAATGAAAGATGTCCTTCTGGTCATTGTCCTCTGTATTCGAGCCACGCAGAAGCATGGAAACTGCTGTCATCATTTCAAGCAAGCAAAGAGAGGCTGGCCTTGTTTAATGCAGATCTTAAAAATGTAAACAGAGTCATTAAAAAGATGAATGTTTTAATTACAGGACAGGAACTGATCTAAACTGAACTGCATCAAACATTTTGATATAACCTCCTATTCAATGTATTGTGCCATATATCTGGAATAGAGATGTAAAATCAAAATTAATTTTTTTTTTATATTATTATGATTATTATGAGACTTAACACTGCTGTAATCTCTGGTTATTATTGTTTCAGAATTGTGCAGTTCCAACAAAATGCATTGTTTTCAAAAAATGCTTTGTTTATTTATGTTGTCTGGACCTGCAGTGGTTTAAAATTATACATACAAATAGGTCAAATAGGTACTGGTATAGGGTATTGTCAGTTTTCTCTTCAAATGTCACATTTGTAACGAGAGAATTGCTCTTCTGTTATGGTGCTTAGGGCTTCCACACTCAGCAGAAACTTGAATGAAAAACAAGCGACAGTCTTGCTAGCAAATGTCCCCACAAGTATAGCAATACCATAATTTTTTTTACCTTTACATATGAAGAAAATGGCTCATACATCACACAAAATAGAGTATTTAGAAAATATAAAAATGCATGTTTACAAGTTTTAAGGGTAGGGGGGCAGCATATTTAGTTTGTATACAGTATACACAATCATTACGGAAGTCTATGGAAAGTCTCCATTAAGATAGCTGTATGTGTGTGTGACCAGGTTTTGGTGGTTTATGAGGACACACATTTGTATAATGACATGGTATGACCTACTGTAGGTATTACAATAGTTTATGAGGACATGCCTTGTGTCTTCTTAATTCAAAACTGTTAAAAACAACCCAGGCTCATTCTGAAAACGTACCGCTATACATTTCTGGAGAGCGCCAAATACGTCCCAGGAGCTACGTTTTTTTTTTTAAATTTTTGTTTTTGCAAATCCACCAGAGGCCGCCGCTGTGTACATTTTTTGAGATCTCAAATGACTCTCGAGTGCCATTTGCACCTGTTGTTCTCATGTAAATCCACCAGAGGCCACTGTCGAATAACTGACTGACTGACTGACTGACTGACTGACTGACTGACTGACTGACTGACTGACTGACTGACTGACTGACTGACTAACCGATCGACTGACCCACCCTACTCCTTTCCTAAACCCAACCAATAGTGTTTTTAAAAGCACTGATTGTCCTGATAGACCGAAGACAGATAGTCTTTTCACCTGAGGGGTAGGGCTAGTTTAAGGCCATATAATAGGCAGTTTTACATTATAAAATACATTACGCCAATGGAGAGTCCTCATAAACCACAAAAACTAGTTTTTAAATATATTTTCCCCCATAAAGCTTAGCTGCATTTTAGTTTGCTGTTAATCTGCACAAACTTCATAATGAAGCATATTTTTATTAGCTGTCATTTGCTGTTTGCTTTTAATTAGAATCAAGATGCGAGAAATGCAGGGGTTATTTCGTGATGCAGGTCTTGAAATGAATATCTTCAGTTAGTGTAAAAATCACAGCAGTATATATATTCATATCATACATTCGTTTGAGTTCTTGTTTGCATAAGATCAGAAAGTCATTACTGTCTGTCATTGGTCCATGAAGCAGTAATTGATCCTGATGCCGGTGAAACTCTGAGTAATATCAGCACCTCTGTACTCCTCTGATAAGATCATAAAACTGCCCACAAACTCATTTAATGCTTGGGTGTTAGATTTTATGACCTGTTGGCATAGAGCTTTATGCATTAAAACTAGTTTGGTTTTGAGTTAAAATATGAAATGGTAGCACTTCACTCAAATATTCTGGCTTAGTATTCATGACACTGAATGATAGTAAAAAAAATAAAACACTATTTGCAAACATTTTTACCGAGGCTGCGATTCAATATTCAGCAAGAAAAAATGCAGGGGGAAATTATTTCATCTATCAGGAATTGACTGGATTGAAAAGTGGGATATTACATTCCTGGATGGAGGCTGGTATTGTAGCCACTAGTCAATTTCATGCTTCTAAAAGAATCTGGTACAGGTTAATCGTATGTTAAAATATAATGGAATGTTGAATAATTGTCAGTGGAGAATAAAGGTGACAATAGATGTCTTATGCACATCAATCAAGTCACCCGTTAGCATGTCAAATACTATTTACATTTCATTCAAATGGTGGATAACACTGCATATTACATACAGTATAAGGAACCTTTTCAAATCCTTTTGGCAGGGTGTCTAAAATGGTTGGAAAAATGAAATGGTAAAGTTGGTGCAATGAATTCACAATTCGCACTCATTCATGAGTTATTGATTATAAATATACAGTTGAAGTCAGAATTATTAACCCCCCTTAGATTTTTCTTTTCTTTTTTAAATATTTCCCAAATTATGTTTAACAGAGCAAGGAAATTTTCACAGTATGTCTGATAATATTTTTTCTTCCGAAGAAAGTCTTATTTGTTTTATTTCGGCTAGAATAAAAGCAGTTTTGAATTTTTAAACAACCATTTTAAGGTCAAAATTATTAGCCCCTTTAAGCAATTTTTCTTCGATAGTCTACAGAACAAAACATCATTATGCAATAACTTGCTTAATGACCCTATCCTGCCTAGTTAACCTAGTTAAGCCTTTAAATGTCACTTTAAGCTGTATAGAAATTTCTTGCAAAATTTCTAGTAAAATATTATTTACTGTCATCATGGCAAAGATAAAATAAATCAGTTATTAGAAATCAGTTATTAAAACTATTATGTTTAGAAATGTGTTGAAAAAAATCTTCTCTCTGTTAAACAGAAATTGGGGAAAAAATAAACAGGAGGGCTAATAATTCTGACTTCAACTGTATATTCTTTGACATTTCAAATTCATGGACTCTTTTCCTAATAAAAAAAAAATGTATCTATAGTTTCAATAGTTATCCGCTTGTTAAGTCATGATGTGTGGAACACTGTTTCCAGGTCAGTTAAATTGAGAAAATATTTATTTATGACCCCTTTTTAATCATACCACACAATAAAGTGATTTTTAAAATAAAAATCATGGTGTACACAACATTATCTGCACTTGCTGCCTTACAGACATCAATATTGTAACATTCATTTATTCATTTTCCTTTAGCTTAGTCCCATTATACAAAAAAGGTCGCCACAGCGGAATGAACCGCCAACTTATCCAGAATATGTTTTACACAGCGGATGCTTGGCTTCAACCCAATACTGGGAAACATCCATACACACTCATTCACAGACATACACTAAGGCCAATATAGTTTATTCGATTTACCTATATAGCGCATGTCTTTGGAAACCCATGAGAACATGGGGAGAACATGCAAACTCAACACAGAAATGCCAACTGACCCAGCCGAGGCTCGAACAAGCAACCTTCTTGCTATGAGGCAACAGCGCTACCCACTGTGCTATTATGTACAGTTATATGTATTAAGATATATGGTATACTGAATTAGCACAGTGGTTTAGTGGTTAGCACTATCGCCTCAGCATGAAGGTCGCTGGTTCGAGTTCGGCTGGGCCAGTTGGGATTTCTGTGTGGAGTTTACATGTTTTCCCCATGTGCACGTGGGTTTCCTCCGGGTGCTCCACTTTCCCCCACAGTCCAAAGACATGGAGTTTAGGAGATTTGGGTAAACAAAATTGGCTGTAGTGTATGAGTGTGTGTGAATGGGTAAATGGGTGTTTCCCAGTACTGGGTTGCAGCTGGAAGGGCATCCACTGCGTAAAACACATGGTGGAATAGGTTGTGGTTCATTCTGCTGTGGCGACCCCTGATAAAATAAGGAACTAAGCCGAAGGAAAATGAATGAATGAATTAACATTGACTATCAGTAGTACTGATCAGTGTTTTACAAGTCATTTTTACTTTTAATGTTAAATACAGAAATAAAATTAGTATTTAATACTTTATTAGTAATATTTTATTAGTAGATCTGTATATACTCAAGATCTTGCTTTGTGTTCTTTTTCCACCGCTAGATTCATCAACTGAAATGATTTCATTCAGATTGAAACAAAATGTCCATAAAAACAAAGCCGGTTTTGTTACCAGCAGGTAGTAAGCGTTTGATAAAAGACTAACAGTGAAGTATCATAGGGCATTTTTAGAGAGAGAGAGAAACAAATGTTGGAGTGTTAAAAGAAAATTGATTCTTGCTTTATCGTGTTTCTTTTAGATTGAATTTTTTATTTTTTTTTTACAAAAACAGAAATTGACTTTGCTCCCACTGACAAGGACTAGATGCACATTACTTTTATTTTCCTTCGTGCAATATGTCAATGAACAGTAGTTTTACATAAGGAAGATAAATAACTTCTTTAAAAAATCTTTTGAAAAGAATGGTTCGCCATGAAATGAACATTCTGTTATTATTTCCTCATCCCCCGGTCATTTCAGACATGCGGTATGTAATTTTCTTTCTATGCTGAGTGCTATACGTTGACACGTCCTACACAAAACAGCACAATTATCCAGCAACATGGCTTTGAGAATGACTCAACACTGGCTTGATTTCACCAGCCTGCCTAATGGAAGGTCTATTAAGCCAAACAGGAGCATGATGATAGCAAAACAGTGGTTACACAACATGCAGCGGTGAATATGTCTGCCAAGAAGCACATTAGTAAATAAAGCTGCAACATCTAAGTACTGAACACTTTGTTCTTTATTTTTAATTATGGCACAATCAGTGCCAATTCATCACTCCACATAATTTTGATAAACGACCTGCAAATTTGTTTCATTAAGTCATACTTAAGTTAAATCTCACTGACCTTGAATAATTACCACATTATTCTTTTCATCCAAGTGTCAAAGGATTCTTGGACCCGTAAAGCCTGCACCAAGAGCGGTGGAAAATACCATTCTGCACCTCCATTTTCCCAGATGTAACATCCCTTCTTGTGTAATGAGTCTTGAGTCTCCACTTTGGCATGCCATTAACTCTGTAATCAGACCACATATTGAACTGGAGAGAGGGCAGAGATTGACAGTCAAGTCCTCACTGCACATGCTTGGTCTGAAAAGCTAGGCAGTAGTTGGAACCTTTTGTATCCTTAATACTAGTCAAATCAACACACTTACCTATAGTAAACAGTATAGGCCCTATCATACACCCGGCACAATGGAGTGCCAGGCACATCGCAAGCGTTATTGTGATAGTTTGAGTCTGGCGCTGGTATAATTTCCACATTTTGGGCCATGTTGCTTAGGTGAAGTTTATTTATAAACTAATTTCGAGAGGACCACGTGTTTATGATTGCTTGCAGCCGGTCTCGCATAATTCAATTTATGATTCACCAATCAAACGATTTCTAAGCCACTATAAATACAATAAGTTCCATATAACAGCCATCTTTTTCCCAGAGATGGGTTGCGGCTGGAAGGGCATCCGCTGCGTAAAAACGTGCTGGATAAGTTGGCGGTTCAATCAAAAAACACGTTCATAGTCTTATAACATGCATTTATTTTTACCTAATTATCCCAGCGACTCCCATATGAATCGTTCAGCGATTAATTTGTTCCCAAACCCCTGCTTAGCGCGAAATGTTGCCATTGGTCGACAGCGTTCAGCGCGAGACAGTAAAATGGCCAGTGTGGTTTATCAAGCCAGCGGCCGCGGGTCGACAACATTGGTATAGGATCCGATCGCAGCGGACGCTCGAAACATGCTTCAAAGTAAACTTACTAACACCACAGTAAACAGTACCCTGTTCTCAACAGTGTTATTCAGACATCTCAGCGCCGAAAGCAGTGCAGTTAAACACTAGCATATGTATGACATACATTTAGTTTTAATCCACTCAGCAGCAAAAGCTGAACTATTCTGATCCTTGATCGCTGCATGTGTGCAGGATCAGCTAACGATGGCCATAGCAACGACAATGGCAGTGGAACGAGCTCACGAAAGCATTTAAATCTGTAAACAAAGCAGCACACGTCGCGTTTACAACGTTGCATTAGACACGATATGAGAATATAAAGAGGTAACCTGATACAGTACACACAGTTACTAGTAACAAAACATGTGGATCATTTCTATTTGCAATCATTGTTGTGGCACCTCGTCCGTGAACTGCTATATGTTCTAAGTGCTTATCTGTACTCTGCTTTTCTAAACGATCACATCCCCAGCCGGGAGATTGTAGCATCCTCTGTCCTCTGACAAGCTATCTCTGCAGGCTCCCGCTCTCCATTAGCAGGCCTTTTCAGTGCTGCTCACCAGCCCGAAGCCCAACGTTCAGCAGCCTACCGGTGTACCTAATATTTTGTCCTTATTTTGCCTGCACCCCTGGTGTCTTGTCTGTCCATTACAAGATGGAGGCAGAAACTAATGCATGAGCTGTGTAGTGATAGATCGCCCATTGTAAGCGTGCAGATTTCTGAACAAATCCTTTCCCTCACATTTCCAATAATATCCAGGTAAACACAGCGTCTTCATGAGCGTCTTGCTGCTGTGTTAGTGGGCGGGGCCGCAGGTTTGAATTTTGCCAGGTCTGCGCGCACAACCATTATGTTTCGTAACGATGTCACGCCGAAGCGGCTGAAGATTCGTTATCAAGATGATTCATTTAAACCACTATGAGTCGACTCTTTTATAGATGAATCAATAGTTTTAAAAACTGTCCACTTTCAGATTTGAGCTTTAGCTGGATATTTCACTTCACTAAGAGCTGTGTTACACACTACATGGAAGGTCATTTTCAAAAACCCATAATAGGGGCTCTTTAATTGTATATAAGCCTAGTTGAAGCCATTAAATATGGGGAGGAAAATAGCCGCAAATGACAGAATACATAGCAAACATTAGAAATGATTGAAAATAAAATAAAAGGTTTAGCATATTAAAATTAATGGCCTATACAGAAGTTAAACTAAGTTATAAAATCTTGTTCAACTTTTTATTCACTGTATTTAATCATTGATTAAAGTTATTATAGATATTTAGTGAAGTGCAGCAAATCTCTCATTTTGATCCATTGTTTTGTTTGATAACAGAGGTGTCACTTTAAGAATACACAGATTTATAATGAAAGCATTCGATTACTGCCGTAACTGTGTATGCTCATTTAAGACAAAATTATTTGTGTTTAAAAATAAAGAGAAAGCAATTCTCTTGAGCAGCTCTTGAAAGTAATAACATTTGAGATCGGCTCTTTGATATTACTCTCAATTTCCATAAAAAGATAAAAAAAATATGGGAGAAATACGAGAAAATACTTAAACGATAATAGCAAAATAGAATGGTAAAATAAAGGTGAATCCTGGCAAAACTGGAGGGTTGACAGGTGTGATTCTTGTTGTATTGCTATTTTGAGGCAACTGAAATAGACCGCACCATTGACCAACTAAAAGCTGGTCTAAAGTCAATGGCCTGTAATTATTTTTTTCAATTAAAGAGCATTATTAATTAATACATGTTGCTTATCACACATACAGGGATGCACAACAGCACATGAATATGTCTAAATATGAAAAATCAAAGGATTAAATTCATTCATTTTCCTTCAGCTTAGTCTCTGATTATATCAGAGGTTGCCTCAGCGGAATGAACTGCCAACTATTCTAGCATATGTTTTACGCAGCTTATGCCTTTCCAGTACTAACCACTGAGCCACCGTGTCGCCCAAGGATTAATCTGTAAAACACTTTTATTGCCTACATAAATATAAAAACCACCACCTCCTCCCATGCCTCCTTCACCTCAAGGGGTTTTGATGGAATCCGGTGTGTTGTCGGTTTGTCTTAGCCTGTAAGATTTTCCTACACTCTCAGAAATAAAGGTACACAAGCTGTCACTAAGGTGGTACCTTTTCAAAAGGTACACATTTGTACTTAAAGTGTCCATATTGGTACCTCAAAAGTATATACATATACTGTATTAGTACCTAAAAATTTTAAGGGGTACACTTTTGTACTTTTTAAGTACTAATATGTACCCTTGAGGCATTAATATGGACCTTTAAGGTACAAATTTGTAACTATTGAAAAGGTACCACCCCAGTGACAGCTCGCATACCTTTATTTCTAAGAGTTTACCTTACATTCAAAATGTAGTTGATGCAACTAATCAGATTGTGCTATCAGGGTAAATTTTGATGTGTAGTGGTGTGATATGAAGCTGTAATATCAACCTCACCTCAACCTTTACTCATAGAGTCCTATGTGTAAAGAGTATAGAATGTTATACAATTGGACAATTATACAGGGTTATCAATTGGACATTTCGGAGGCACAGAAATAAAATGCAAATAATCAATTATGGTCATGTTTTGGACTGTATAAATTGGTAGGACTAGAAAATAAATATTTAGAGTGCATTAAACTGCCAAAAGTTATAACAAAGTAAGCAGGAGAGAGAGAGAGAGAGAGAGAGAGAGAGAGAGAGAGAGAGAGAGAGAGA
>CAIGQZ010034999.1:7130342-7149345 GCA_903798205.1 Danio tinwini | reverse complement strand
AGAGAGAGAGAGAGAGAGAGAGAGAGAGAGAGAGAGAGAGAGAGAGAAAAAAAAAAAAAAAAACATTGGCGGAACTAAAGGTTTTTGTCATTGGTCAACTTAAACCAGGATTTCCAGAGTAAGAATCTTGACAACATTCATGTTTGTACTTATAATTTCTAGTCCATATAGTCAGTATATCATTTCTAGTCAATATTAATCTTAATTAATACTGCTCATATGTATCTCTTTCCCCCTGCTAAAAACAGTTAAATTCAAAATATTGAAGCCTATTATTGCAGTAATGCTGACTCTGTCTCATATTCTCTCTCCTCTCAGTCTCCTCTGTAGTGTTTTTTTTTTTTTTTATATAGCATATAGAATTTAAACGGGTCCAATGGAGCAGAAAAGTGTGTACTGAAGTGGTTTGCTTGACACTAATGTGAAAGCAGACTTCATTCACCCCAATGGAAAGCACATTTACTCTGTCTGAATGGTTTAGCTCCTATATAGCGCAGTATGTGAAAAAGAGACTGATTCTAAAGGCTGCTTCAGCATCTATTTATACTGTAGTGTCGAGGGAAGGGCACTTCAGACTGTAAACAGCATTTGATTGAGATCATTTGATTCGATGAGAAGCTGAAGTGTAGCGTGATGTCATCAAAATCCCTGAAATAAAAGATTGTAAGATTTGAAAGCATGTTTTTGGATTTTTCTTTTTCTCTTTTTATAGATATCCCTTAAGCATGGCTTGCGTAAGATAATAAGACTATTATTATAAAAATTTTTGGAAAGGTTGTGCTTCAAGGGTTGAGTCGGGGCTTGGCCAGTTGGCATGTCTGTTTGGAGTTTGCATGTTCTCCCCGTGTTTGCGTGGGTTTGCTCTGGGTGCTTCGGTTTCCCCCACAGTCCAAAGACATGCACTATAGGTGAATTGAGTAAACAAAATTGGCCTTACTGTATGAGAGTGTGTGTAAATGCGAGAGTGTATGGGTGTTTCCGAGTACTGGGTTGCGACTGGAAGGGTATTCACTGTGTAAAACATATGCCGGAATAGTTCATTCTGCTGTGGCAACCGCTGATAAAAAAGGAAAATGAATGAATGAAAGTTTGTGCTCCAAGTTTAGATACTTTTTCAAGTAATGTTACTGTATACATGTTAAGGGATATTTTGGCACAATATCTACAGTAGCAAGTCAATCTGACCAATAGGAATGAACTGCAAACCATAGAAAGGCACAATTACATGCAGGTGAATTACGGCAATGACTTTTTATAAATGAGCTGTGCACTGAAGAAAGGCAATAATAATAATAATAATAATAATAATAATAATAATAATAATAATAATAATAATAATAATAAAAATAATCAATCAATCAATCAATCAATCAATTAATCAATCAATCTGTAGGCCAATAGGTCGACCATGATTTAAATTGAATGACTTTGGTTTAACTTTAAAGGGCACCTAGTTTACCCCTTTTTTCCAGATATAATATAAGTTTTTTGTGTCTCCAGAATGTGTCTGTAAAGTTTCAGTTCAAAACACCTATCAAATAATTTATTAGACCGTTTCTATTTTATAACTTTAACCATGAGGTAGCAGTTTTACTTTTACAGTGTACTGCGCTTTTAAGGCTAGTCCTTCCCCGCCCACCATTTCCACGTGCCTTTAATCTCCTGCCTTGGCTGCTTCAGAAAACAGACAGACATAAAGGAAGCAGATCTCACATAACATTTGTGAGAAATACTACAGTAAGAACTTTCCCAATAAGTATTTAATGCAGTTGTTCTGGAGTTGCAACAATGAGTCACACACAATGTCGTTCACGCACACACAGATACACACACACACAGTGCAGACACACACAGACAGCGACGCGTTTAGCCTTGCACTCTTTTTGCATGCAAATGTGACAGGATAGAGGTTAATATCCACTGCTGTATGGATATATGTTATGGTAATGTACCAAATAAACCTGATTTAACATCTACAAACCGGGATTGAAGCGTCTTTTTTATAATTGTCCTGACATGCAGCTGTGCTGATAAAGTAAAGCTGAAGTAAATGGCTGTAATTTATTACAAACATGCACTGTTTTAAAACATTTTAAACTTGTAAAACTCACTCTTGATCACATTTGATGATGATTGATGATCCTAGCAAACCGAACAGATCTTTTATTCCTGGTTGCTTTGCGCACATCCTGTCTTGCTGATAGGATTATACATGTACAACGGAGACATGTTAATACGAAGCTGTAAATCCATTCGGTGGTAGTGATGGGTCGTTCTTGAACAATTCGTTCATTTTGAATGAATCTTCAATATGACTCGGGAACGACGAGTCTCCTCAGGGAGTGATTCGGTTATCCGCGCATGCACACAGATGTGCAGGTTTCGTTCATTTTTCAAGTCTTTTGAGTCATTCATCACGCGAAAGACAAAAGCCAATCATATGCGTTAAGAGCCGGCAAGAGATTTGATCCATTCATGTCTCGAGTCCTCTGTTTGAGTCACTCGGTCATCACGTGAAAGACAGAAGCCAATCATATACATTTAGAGCCGGAAAGAGATTTGATCCGTTCACCTCCCGAGTCCTAGGTCTGAGTCGTTCAACACGTGAAAGACAGAAGCCAATCGTATGCATTTAGAGCCCGAAAGAGATTTGATCCAATCACTTCTTGAGTCCTCGGGTTTGAGTCATGTCTCTTTACATTCGGTTACATGATGAACGAATCAAAAGACTTGAAAGGTGAACTAATCATGGCTCCTTTCGGCTCAGACTGTGTACATTGGTTGAGATTGACTGTCAGTGTGATGTGAACGAACCACTGAAATTTGAAGACATGAAGAGATGAGCTGAGCAAAGAGACAAAAAATATCTTCATAGACAAAAGAGCAGGTAAACAATGAATTATTATTTTCTCTTATAGCATTCTATTTATGACTTGTTTGTAGTGTGATCAACCTTGGGCTAGTTGTAGATGTGTTTGGAAGCAATTTGTAACATTAAAAAAATATATTTTGGCAAATTAAATGAAATGAACAAAACAACTTGAAAAAAGATTTGTTCATCTCGATGAACGAGACTCAAAGATCTGAGTCAGTAAAATGATCCGAACTTCCCATCACTATTCGGTGGGCGGGTGGACAGCCCTCCTACGTCAAGTTGCGGTCGGTCTCAAAACCGCTCAAATGGGTCCACTGTTTTTATGTTGTAAAATCAAAGTATAGTGGTTATTTGTACTAAACTAAATAGTAACTGTAGGTTTGGCAATTGTAGGTTTTTTTTTTTTTTGGTAACACTTTACAATAACAGTACATGAACAATGATGTAATAATATGCAAGCTAAACATCACTTTATTATGAGGTAATGATGAGTTAATGCATGTAATCATGAATTAAGTTTAACTACACTGTAAAAAATGTCCGTGATTTTAACAGTAAAAGTCTGTACAATCTACAGTGAAAACCTGTTAAATGATTAAAGGCTCATTTCTGTACAAAATACGGAAAATAACTGTAATAGATCTAACCTTTGTTTTCGAGAAACTAATCAGAGTGTCTGAAATCTCACCACACACCCTCATTCACTAGACCCCAAATTAGTCAATTAGTTTAGTCCACTAGACAGAGTGAATGACCACAAATGAGTGAATTCATACACTGATGGACACCTGCTGTTAACAAGCACAATAATTGAAGGAAAGAACAAGAAATAAAACTATAAAGACACCCTTTCATTAAACCAACTGAATTAAAACAGAGGAATAAACAACTCCATTAAATAACAGCATTAGCAGCTTCACTGATTACAAATTGACTTCACTTCTCTCATATCTGCAAGAATTATTGATAATTAACAGAGGTTTCTATTTTTTATTGAACAAATTTCATTTGACCTCACCATCATGGAGATCAGATGCTGCTTTAGTTGGGCTCTTGAACCTTTCCTCTACTATCTTAATGTTTCTCTGGCTGTTATAACTGTGTTTCTGAAACTCATCAGTTAAAGCAAGAAAGGCGAGAAACTGTGTACTTGATTGTTACAGATGTAATTTCTAGTAATTAATAAGTTAAGCCATAGAAAATAGTCTTATTTGATATTGTTTGGGATATCTTACAGTTTTCCATGGAGGTTCAACAAACAATTGAGGAATTAATAAGAAATTATAATGTAATTAGTTTCATGTACAAGACCTTGAGATCTCCAGCTGCACATTATGACACACAGACATCAAGAATCAGGATATGAGCCTCAACCATGGTTGCAAAAAAAAAAAAGCTGCTTAATTCATTCATGCTGAAATGCATGCTGGGTGCCAGCATAGTACAAAAATCCCAGTATGCATTGCAAGACGATTATACTATGCAGCTTAACGGTCTTACAATCTCTTTCTTTTCCTTTATTTTATGTTGTTTTGGGAGGTAATATTTCAGTAGATTGTTTTGTATTGTTCTGGGTTGATTTTTATTTTTTTATTTGTCACCATTGTTGAGATTTAAAGACTAATTGTTCATGTCTGTGTGTTTTTAAGTTCTGCCATAGATCAAACGATCTCATTGTGAATGGTGTATTTAGCTCTGGTAAACAGTCATCAGCTGCTGTAGGTCAAGTGGTTTTATTTATATGTGGTATTCTTTTCTCACTTTTAACTAACAAGATATTCAATGAGATATTCAGGTGAAGGTGCTTTTGAGATCATAGTTAATCTTATCAGATTGCTATTGTTTCTTTTCTTTTGGCTTTTAATGCTATACAAATAGTTTGATTAACACAAATAATTATAGCAGCATCATGGTGACTTCAAATGAGCAACAGAAATTTAATTAAGAGTTTTTGTTCATGTGACAGAAATAAAGTCAAAGGTCAATAAAAGTGAAGCTCCTGATGTTTGCGGAGTTGTTTAATGATCTCTGCTGAGATCTTGAGAAATTACATTTTTATTGTGTAATTTGTTTTATTTTTATTAATTATTATTTTATTTAGAGTTTTATTCTCAGTTGATTTCATCTTTGGTTTTGGCTGTGTTTTTTGTGTTTTGTTTTCTTCAGTGATTCTGCTTGTTAACAGTTGTTCATCAATAATTCTCAATCTTCCTTTAATTAAACACTTAATTATCTCATTAACTTCATCACTGTCTGAGTGTTCAACCCTCTGTAGTGAGGACACTAGTGAGGATTTTGCTCTGGGATTTAAAGGGTTAAATGTGTTCAATAAAAAATACAGACTGTGGAATGTATTTTAACGGAAATATTTTGTAAACTGAATTTACAACCGTAAAATGTTAAAAACAGTAGATTACTGGCAACCACAGCTGCCAGTATTTTACCGTAAACTCAAGAAAAAAACAGCAAAATACTGTAAAACGTTTTTGTGTCACCATTGCGGAGGATAGTAGCATCTGGGTGCAAGTCAAAGATGAACTAAAAGTATTTGATGTTATGCTGCCTTTTTTTTTGTTTAAATGTAACTGTGTAGTTACTAATGCAGTAAAAATCTGTTTGCTAATTGTAAGCACACATGAACACATTAGTGCATTGAGTGACTTTACATTTTTATGCACTAATCTACGTTTTTGTAGTGGTGGGCAAAGCGAGGCTTCATGAAACACTGAAACAGTCGAAGCAAATGTGTCGAAGCTTCGAAACGTTTCAAAACCCCACTCTACGGTGACACCTACTGGTCATTTTTTATGTATTGCTCTGGAACAGCATCAGCAAAGAACAGTTGAGCAAATTGAGGTATTAAACTCCACTTTGTAAATCAAACCTATATGTGGTTTAGTGGAGTGGTTAGGGTTCCTGACTACCATGTGGGCATACTGGGTTCGAATCCAGGCTGAGACAGCTCTTTTGAAATGCTTTAATATCAGTTTGAATGGCTCTGTTCTTGTATCGTTTTGTTCCAACATTGGTCTGACATCCGAATAAACACTTTGTGAATAAATATGTCTTGTTTTGGTCATAAAACAGGGTTGTTGCTAGAAGTTAACAATTTTATATTTATATATCAGAAGTTTATATTATTCATTAAATTTCCCATTTATTGTATTTTATTTGTGTCTACTCAAAACCTAAACCCAACCATTAGAGTACTGTAAAAAATGAATTATTGTTCTACAGTGTTACAAAAACGATGCTGTATTGATGGCGTATCAGCAGCTGTATCCTATTTGGACTACACCATAAAACATAGGACAGACGTATCTTCACGGAGGTCCAGCTACTGCGCCTAGACTGCAGCTCTGCACAAGACGTTTGGCCATAGGAGAAATGGTCGTGCCCAACTGAGCCTGGTTTCTCTCGAGGTTTTTTAAATTCTTCACTTTCGCCAATTGGTGAAGTTTTTTCCTCGCCGCTGTCGCCACTGGCTTGCATGGTTGGGGATCTGTAGAGCTGCGCATCGATGGAATTGCTCTTCAGTGTTTGGACTCTCAGTAGTGATTATTAAACCACACTGAACTGAGCTAAAATAAACTGAACTTAAACACTGAAAACTGAACTGACACTGTTTCAATTCACTATAAACTTCCATGTGAAGCTGCTTTGACACAATCTACATTGTATAAGCGCTATACAAATAAAGATGAATTGAATTGAATTGAAAAACAGTAACATGATTAAAATACATAAAATCATGATTTCAGAGTATTTGTAGAAGTCGGGATTCGAACCCAAAAGTAATTTAAAGCTCAGTTACATCATGCCCACGCACGGTCCACTAGGCCATAACCAACAGAAGAATTGTCAGACCCTGTCAGTCAAATGCGCATTCGCCAGGTCTCGAAACGCTTCTGAACTGATCTATGCTTTGAATCTCTTTAGTCACATGACCAAGGGTTTCTGTGTCGAAACGTCAGTTTCACGTCAGCCATCCCTACGTTTTTGTGAACTGAACATTGTATCAGTTCATGAAATACGGTAATTTTCCGTAAATTTAAACAGTTCTATAAACTTTCGTATTTTTTACGGAAAAAATTCTGGCAACCACAGCTGCCGATATTTTTCCGTAAATTTAATAGATTTTTTTTAACAGTGTACAACATGAGTCACATGAGTTCATGTGTGAATTACCTTAATAACTTGTTAGTATATGCTTGTTTGATAATTATTGTATTAATTACCACATTGGATTATGCTTAAAGAGCCCCTATTATGGGTTTTTTAAAATATAATTTTATGCAGTGTGTAACAGCACTGAGTGAATGAAAACATTCAGCTGAGGTTTAAATCTGAAAGTGCACCGTGTTTAGTATTGTGATTCTTAAACCAAACAGTCAACTCAGTTGAATAAATTAATCGTGTTGGATTCGGATCTTTAGCCTGTATGCGTCAATGTCAACATGGTACGTCACCAAATATGAAATGCCAGTTCCGGTAAAACGTGAACAAACCTTTCCCTCCAGTCTCGCGCTGAACCCAGGAGAACAAATCACAACAGACTAGGGTCGGACCAATCAGCGCAGATTAGCCTTAAGCAAAGGAGGGGTTTGGGAAGAAATGAATCGCTGAACACATCATATGAGAGTCGTTGGGATAATTAGGTAAAAATAATGCATATTATAAGACAATGAAAGTGTTTTTAACCTTGCATGCATATCAGTCTGTTGTTGGAGCCCTCAAAACCAAAATATGACCTATTATAATGCAAAATAGGGGCTCTTTCATTTAACAATCATGCTCTCATGATATGTTAATACATAATTATGTGAAGGGACTCACTGATCAAAACCAGTTCAAATCAGGCTTGGAGTCTTGGGGCAGTCACATTGTCCAATTCATTTAACTCAGCTCCAGGGCTTATGCTATCACATAACAGTGAACGACACAACGGCAGCAATTTTGTAAATGATCAACCATCTAGACAATTGGGCTTTTAGAAAACTGCTTGCACGACACTTTTGAATGTGGTCATGTGGCCATGTGTGCCCTCGGGACATTCTACATCCTGCCAGATGGACAAATTCCATAAGACATGAGACCAAGACATATCTGGCAATTAATGCATACAAATGAAAGACAATCTTTTAAATGTTAGAACCAAGGCAAATATAATATTTTGAATAATAAGCCATAGGTTTCCTTATGTGCTGTGTTTTTTCCAACCAACCAGGTTAATAATGTGTTGTATTACCCTTATAACAGGTTAAAATGATCTGTATGTGTCTGAAATGTTTGATGTTTAGTATTAAACCAAACCCCTTTTTATTTGCAATACATTGGTGTAAATGAAAAACTAGTAGTACGAACAGTATTTGTCTTGCAACATTTGATGTCAGATGGTTACAATCTTACCAGAGATTTTACCACGTGAAGTCTCTTGCAGTTGGTTAATGTTTGACCTGGCTATGCTGGTACGAGGCGTAGCCCCACCCTTCAGGGCAACTGCTCATTGGACAACAGTGTTAGAGGGATGGATCAGATCAGGTCCCTTAAAACTCACTGCAGCCCTAAAACATTGCTTTTGCATTAGCTGGCTTGCGCCTGCTGTTGCTTCTGCCCCCTTTCACCTCCGCGCCACGTGATTGGGTCACCACGAACTCTTCATGCAAACCTCTTAAGTTTCGGACCACTGAAACTTCCGCAAACTGACTCTCCACAGTCTGTTACCCCGGCAACCCAGAACAGCCTCCGCTCACGAGCGGGAATCCTAAAGACGTCACCGAAGCCACCCTATCAGAAGCACCACGTGTTTCATCAGGCCAGCCTGACGAGGCAAACTCCAACAAAACTTCAGCAAATGCGCAAGTAACACGAACAAATGTTGTCTGTTGTCTGTATGATCTTAGGCAGTTAAAGATAAGTAAAATCTCTGCTTTTGTGGTTTCTCAGGTGATTCTAAGATCTAGTAAGAAGTACTAGAATTAATTTGGGACGTTTGTTAACTCATTTTTGCAATCTCTATACTGCCTCTGTGTGAATGTGTGTGTGCGTTTGTTTGTTATTTGTTTATTACGTAGTTAGCTTCATGTATCGTAGTGTAGCTCAATAAATCTTTGTTTTCCTTTTGTAAGAACTGTGTTCTTGTTTTATGTGCTTCTAAGTCATTGCCTCAAGCTGTAGATCTTGTTACCTTGCTAAAAGTTAACCCGATTCTGTGTTCTGTTATTATCGTTGGTCATGAAAATAATATAAACAAAATTGGTAAAATACAGTGTCTTATCTTTGAAGGACAAATGGTAAATAAAGTGTGAATCTTTTAATCTGATTCAATCTGACTCAATTGAATCGAATCAATAATTCGAATCTTCAGGATCCGATTCATTGATATGAGCTAATTAATCCCTGATCGATCTTACAACGTAGGTTGATCTCCTACATATGCCATGACTTTACTTGGAGGGGCACACCATCATTGACCCAGGCTTTACTACTCATGCATGTCCTTAACTCCTTATGCAAGGCATAGTGCGTTTACACTGAATAACAATAGAAAAGTGTTCTGTCAACATTAACATAAACAGTTTAAAAACAGGAGTTCATGAGTAGTAAGGATGAGTTAATGGTGATGTGCCCCTCCAAGTAAAGTTATGACATAATTATACATTAACAGTTCATGAGTTGAGTTACATTTAGCTTCAACTGAAATGTTAGATAATGCATTAATTAACAACAGATACTAACAAGTTATTAGGGTAGTCGTTATTCACACATCAACTCTTGTGACTCAAGTTGTAAAGCTAGTTCATGATTACTACACACATTAACTCACCATTAGTTTGTAATGTTTAGTAAAGTAATGTTTAGTTTACATATTAATACATCATTATTCCGATACTGTTATTGTGAAGTGTTACCTTTTATTTTCAAGATCTGAGGTAAACTACCTGCTGGCGCTTTTAGTATAGTTACAAACATCACAAATAGCATATCACAAATAGAAAACTGAATAGCAGTATAATAGCAGGGAAAATCTAAAGGAGAATCAATGGCGACTAATTTGTATTGGTGCTGATGTCATTTATTCAGCAGTTTTTGCATGTTTCAAAGGAAGGTCTCTTGTGCCTATCTTGATTAGTAATTCGTTAGGCATTTAATGAGATTGATAGGGTAGGAAATGTATTGCAAATTATTCTGGCAGAAAGTTATGCGGCACTTTTCTGTGATTGGCTGATGTCATTGCTATAAAGTCCATCTCTAATGCTTGCAAATGCCACACAAATTGGTTAAAGCAGTGAAAATGGATAAAATACTTATAAAGTGAGCTCACCCACTCAAATATCAGCACTTGCGTCCGAATTTAACTGAACTGGAAATGATGATTGAGGCAGTTTTTGGCAAGCTCTCAGCTTGAAGAGATAAAGCACACATCCATGCTGAGATCATCCCCAATCTTGCAGTGTTTACCAAAAACATGATGACTGATGGCCTGAAAATGGAAAAGGCAGCTATTTAAATTATTCTAGAATTTAGTTTAGAAGTAAAATATAAACAAACTTGCTACTTCAGTTATTAAAACACTAATTAGATAACAAGTGCAGCTTATTTTGGTTGCACGTTTACAATAAGGTTTCATTAGTTAATGTATTTACTAACATGAACTAATAGTGAACAATACTTGTAGAGAATTTTTGTCAACACTTTATAGTAACTACACACTATGAACCATTTATTAAGCATTAGCAAAAAGTGAATTCATTATTTGTTAAGCATCAACTCTACATTAATAAACGTTAGTAAGCAGGGAATAACTGCAGCTACAAATGTTCTATTCTTGACTTACAACCACATTTATAATGTGCTTAATAATTGTACTTTCATAATTTATTAATGATTTATTTTCATTACTAAATTAAGTATTGCATTATTTACAAACCAGTGATTTAAGAATAGTTAATGTTTTTTAAGATCATTCAGAACAAGTTAGTAAATAATTAATAAACTATAAATTAACATTTATAATTCTTATTATTCAGGCATATACTCATAGTTAACTTGTATGTTAGTAAAGGCTTAATTAACTCAACTTTACCCAGTTTTGTGACCTAATCTAACAATCCAACTAATCTGACAATTTAAGGCTCAGTTAAATTCTAAACAGGAAAAAAAAACGACTTTATTTCTTTCTATTCGTTTGAAGATACACAAATGAAACTGTATCAAATGGAAAATAAATCTTTGCAACCTTATCTAAAAATAAAATTACTGTACAGTTTAAACCTTGCATCTTATTATATTGTTAAATTATTTTAGTAGTGTTTTGTCCATTTTTATGTTGTATTTTGACACTATTTTGACACAACTTTTATGTTGTATTTTGACACTGTTATTCAGCACTGTTTAAAGTTTACAGTAATTTAACTTTTTAGATAAGATTGCAAATATTATTGTTCATTTGAAGAATACCAAGCCTTTAATTGTCATTTATAAGGGATTTATAAAGCATAAATAGTCCTCACTTTAGATTAGGTCACAAAACTGCATGACGTTGAGGTAATAAAGCATGTATTAACATACATAGTAACCATTACTATATGCCTGATTAATAAGATATATATTTATATTGATTTCAATAGTTTATTAATCATTTACTAACTCATTCTGAATGATCTTAAAAACCTCCTTAAAAACTACTCTTAAATAACTGGTTTGTGAATAATGCAATACTTAATTTAGTCATGAATAATAAATCATTAACAAATTATGAAAGGACAATTATTAAGTACATTATAAATGTGGTTATAAGTCAAGAACACATCATTTTATAGAGTTAATGCTTAACAAATAATGAATTCACTAGATGCTAATGCTTAATAAATAATTCATAGTGTGTAGTTATTATAAAGTGTTACCAAATTTTTTAATCATAGTTAAACATTTACCATTGCCTTATTAAAATCCAAATTCATGTTAACATTAGATAATGAGTTAACATGAACTACAAATCACTAACTTTCATTTACTAATGTTAACTAACATGAGCAAATACTATAATAAATGTATTGTTCATTGTTTGTTTATGTTAGCAAATGCATTAACTAACATTAACTAATACAACCTTATTGTAAAGTGTTACCCTTATTTTTGTTAAATGTTATTTTAATATATGTTGTAGATTTAGTTTTTCTCTAGAAGACAATAAATGTAAAATAGGCCATTTTCTACGGTGGCCGGGAAGTGCAAAACAATATTACAAAATGTGAAACACTTTTACAAAGCTCGGGACAATTTTACATTTTGAAAAACATTTTTACCTATCATAAAACACAATGACATGGAAAGGATGAACCTTTGACACAATGACATTTTACCAAGGACGAAACAAATTTACAATTACAGATTCTTTACGGAAGGGAATGTACCGCACACCGGGAGTGACTTGGGGAAAATGTTGTTGTCATTGGTGGTGAGCGCATTAAATTCGTGTTGTGGAGTACATGTCGTAAATAAACTTTATGGTGACAGCATGTGGACTGCGGTCAAGGGATGTTTTGCCTGTTTTGTGGCAAACACATGAGCAGCTTAACACAGTTTTGCTTTTTGTGTGGTTGGTGTTTGGAGTTTATAAAGGACCGGACCAGATGGAAACACTAGACACACTGCATCAATGTGTTCAATATTATAACAAGGGCCACTTGAACACTGTAATCGTGGACATGATGTCAAGTGTACACGGTGTAAACATCTGCTTGAGGACTCTTAAAAGTAAACTGAATGAAGCCGGTGTTACAGTTTAACTGGTGACCCTTTTCAGATGTAAACTATTCACGTTTGCAGATTCGTCACTTTTTCACAGTAACAAAACATACCAAATAAATATTCGTATTACTTGGTGTCAGTGTCATTGTAAACATTATTGATTTTAATATGTGTGTGGCAGAACAAAATAATGTAAAAAAGTGATTATAATTGACATGTCATCAACGGGATTTAGACCCAAGTCAAAAGGTTCAGCATGAGTATCAATAAACCTATCTAACTGAGCTATACAGGACTAGATGTTGAAGCCGGTTTTGATATCTTTATCAGTCAACATATGCTGTGCTTTGATTGATTCCATGTACTTGCGTTTACATGTTTCTACAAACTCTTGACGCTGATATTTTCTCAGTATAGCTGTAAATGACAAAATGATGTTTTATCGCACTTGGTCAAACCATGATTTTTATAGTTGTAGACTCATGTTAACCTGTGTCTACAAAGTCACGCGAGCTGATATTTTCCAGTGTGTGGTACATTTCCTTTCCGTAAAGAATCTGTAATTGTAAATTTGTTTCGGGACTGGTAAAAGTGTATTGCGTCTTGTTAATTTTTTCTAAAATGTCAATTTGTTTCGTCCTTGGTAAAATAGTTTTTTCTATGTCATTGTGTTTTATGATGGGTAAAAATGTTTTTCAAAATTTAAATTTGTCCCGAGCTTTGTTTCACCTTTTGTAATATTGTTTTGCACTTCCCGGCCACCATAATTTTCCCACTTGTCCAATTGCAATAAGTTCCCACAAAGGGAAATGTTTACCATGTATTATCTGATATTTTCAATCCAGGCTCATTCTGAAAACGTACCGCTATATACATTTCTGGAGAGCGGCAAATACGTCCCAGGAGCTACTTTTTTTTTTTTTTTACAAATCCACTGCTGTGTACGATTTTTGAGATCTCAAATTTGTCTCACAAGTGTCATTCGCGCCTGCTTTTCTCACATAAATCCCCCAAAGGCCACTGTCAGCTGACTAACTGACCGATCAACTGACCCACCCTCCTCTTTCCCTATACCCAACCCATAGGGTTTTCAAAAGCATCGATTGACCATCCCACCTACTTCCCTAAACCCAACTGACAGTTTTTTCCAAAGCAATCCAGAAAAAGAAAAGCCCTTGTGGCAGCATGAGTTTTACCACATTTTCAGATTTTACCACATTCTCACCCTGTTATTTTCTCATTTATTTTATTTTTTGACTTATGTTGTTGTTTCCCCTTCTTTCTGGAACCATTATTTGCCAGACTCAAAGCCATCATCTTGGTCAACTCTGCTCCCTGCCACAAGTCCGCCGACGTATGCAGAAAAGCCGTCCATACAGAGGAAAGCGGTCAGCTGGTAATGCGAAAAGAAACATCATACCACCTTATAGCGTTCGTTTTAAAGACAAAAAGCAGCCATACTTAGCTCTATAATAATTTGCAATCTCCAGAAATGTTTATAGGGTTTTTAGAATGAGCCTATGTTGGATATTTTGTAATACAAATATACAGTACATGCTAAAGTACTGACTGGCTTTCCACGCACACACCATACAACACTTCTAAGTACTTTTCTCAGATGTAGGCATAACTTGTTTTCATTTAATATGTAATGTGCCATCAGACAGTTTTACTCCCTCACGTACAGCATTTTTTTTTTTACCCTGGCAACACTAGAGGTATTCATACTACAAGGATATGGAGGGAAATGGCTGGTCTGTCTTTACTCTTTTGCTGATTTTCATTCAGGAGCTGAATATTGATTCTGGCTTCTGCTTCTTTTATAATCAATCACTGACCATTGACAGTGTGAGCTCAGGTTAATGATGCCTTTCTCCAGCTGTCCTGTACTGCCCAGTGCATAAAGACAAAAATGTCTCAAAAATAATATTACTGTTTACATATTAAGGGAAAATATCTGGCAAAATATCTACAGTAGTAAGTCAACCTGGGATGCGTTTCCCAAAAAATAACGTATCTCGCGCCTGAACTATTATAGTACGGTTCATCGTTTGGAAAAAGAACAATGTAGTGATGAGTGTTTCCCAAAACCTGTAGTTTCTCTGTCGTAGATCCATCTTTTGAACCACGTTAGTTATAACGTAATACGGCCATAATGATGCTCTAAACAGGGTGGAGTAACAACTTTTTTAGAAGAAAACCCCATAATTTCATTGTGCAAATTATATTGTTGTACACGCACACGCATAAAAAAAAATCCAATATTAGGTTTGGTAAAAAACATTAACTCGTTTTCCATATTAATTAAAATATGCGCAAACAGCACATATAGGGCCTGTGTTTCCTTTACAAATATTATTGAAAACATTCCAAGTCTTTTCTAAAACATAAAATCACTTACAAAAGCTAACACTTTTCTAATATCATATATAAATCATATAAATAAATAAATAATGAGGCGATTTATTAAGAAATGAAATTTTATATTTATTATTTATTAGTAAATGAAAACAATCCTACTTTAATAATATTATTAATAATATTAATGATGATGATGGTGATTTTTATTATTATTATTAAGTAGGATATTATTTATTTATTTGTTTTTAAAGTCTACTTTTACAATTTGACACATGCAAACTACTGCAGAAATGACCAACAGGCCCATGTCATATACAGTACAGATACTTAATAAATAAGGTACAGGAGCTGTCACTGGGGCAGTACCTTTTCAAAAGGTACATATTTGTACCCAAAGAGTCCACAATGGTACCTCAAAGGTGCATATTAGTACCCAAATGTACCTAAAAAGTACCTTTGAGGTACTATTATGGACCCTTCAGGTACAAATATGTACCTTTTGAAAAGGTACTGCCCCAGAGACAGCTCCTGTACCTTTATTTCTGAGAGTGACTATAAATTGAAAGCATTAATGTATGCTATGTTTTTTGTTTTCATAAACTTGGAGACGTAACTACCTATAGCTTTCGTCATGAGCCACGACTGTGTTCAAAATGACATTAATGTTTTCAAAGTGCACTGCGAAGGGAGCACATTTGTAAACATGAAGAACTTTAAAAATTCTTTCAAAAGCAAATTACACCTAAAAGTGATGACTTTAATTTGTTTATCATTCCAAGTTTAAATGTTAGAATGTTCTAAATGAATAGGACATAGGGCGGATAACTGGGAATAAAACTCAGCCAGGAACTGTTTCTAATTACAGCTCCAGAGCTGTAGTTGCAAGCATGGACGTTTACGACGCAGTTTGCGAATGCTTGTTGAAACAACGGATTTGGTAAACGGCAAACCAATGAACTATGTTTGTAATGACACAAGTTGTGACTTTAGTTGGCTAACGATGGGTTTTTAGAAACTCAGCCCAGCCAATGAACTGCAAACCGTAGAAGGGGACAACTACATGCAGGTGAATAACAGCAATGAACAGAATAAATTTGAATAACAGTAGATTTTATTCCATGTAGTCACATGACATGCAATCTGCTGGTTTAAAGTAATTTTGCTTTAAAACAAATTGAATAAAACAGGTTGATTTTTTTTACTTAGTCTCATATATAAATGCACTTTGAAAGAAAGATACTTCTTTCACTTTTTTTTTTCCAAAAATCACAATCACAATTCAAAATTTTCAGTGTGAGAATAAAATTGAGTGTAAAATATATATAAAGCATATACAGTTTCCAGCTATATATAGATAATACATTTTGGTGCATTTTGGTTCTGTTAAACAGTTATAGGAATATAAACAATATTAATAATAAATAAATATTAAAAAAGTACACCCTTCACAAATCTTTTAAATTCATATTCATATTTTTAATAGGCAGCTATACAATATTATATTTGTGCATATACATTAGATTAGTCAGTACTGAAGCCAAATTTGGAGCTTATCTAACAAAATAACTTAAGATAACAGTCCAAGAACTAGTACACCCAAATTTATATGTTATAGAACAATAATAAATACAATTTTAAAAAAGAGAATAAATCAAGAGAAGCAAAAAAAATAATAATTTAGTTGGAATTTTGTAGGTTGTAATGTTTTTTTTTGCAATTTTTGCTTGCATTTAATTGTATTATTTTTTTCATTTTTAAATATGTTCGGTGACTAAAATATTATTTTAATAAATATATCTGTTAAGTAAATCTGTTTTGTTTAAATACACCAAAACACATTGTCTATATTCACTGAGAAATGGATAAAAATAATCCTTTTCAAAATGGGGTGTACTCAATTATGCTGAGTATTGGATATTTTTCTAACATATTAATTTTGTGTACACATTTTTGGACTGTGATCTTAAATTATTTGTTAGATTATCTCCAGATTTGGCTCCGGCACTGGCTAATCAAATGTATACACAAATATAATATTGCATGGCATCCTATAGTAAATATATAATCTAAAAAGAGAGATCTGTGAGGGGTGTACTCATTTATGCGTAAAAAACACTCCTGTGCAAAAAAGGGGTCATTTGCAGCATATTATATACAATTTAATTTAGGCTTTTCATGTTAATTATCCCAACAGTTGGAAGCTGCTATTATCCACATTCTGGCCTAGATGAGTGTTTCATGAATATATTGTGTAATCAAAACAATTACTATGCCACCACCTTCGCCTACGAATATTAAAAATATTAATCTAAAACAGCAAATCAAATCAAATAATAACCCTGACATGAAATTACACACTCTTGTGAATTGTATTTATTGTCTAAATCAACTTTAAAGTTTGCGAGATGCAGAACACAACTATCCAGCGTTCCACGGAACAAACTCTTACAGTCTTGTTTTCATACCATCAAACCCAATATGCCATCTTTCCTGAGGACCCCTGATCCAGACAATTTCTGAATGTTCTCTTAACATACAGTGTGACTAGAAGATACGAGAGGACATGCTGTGTTGTGTCTTGTTCGAAACTATTATTAGTTTATTTCTTATGTTGAACACAAAAGAAGATATTTTGAAGAATGTTGAAAACCTGTAATTATTGACTTCCATAATATTTGTTCCTGAGTGACATGGTGGCGCAATAGGTAGTGTTGTCACTTCACAGCAGAAGTTTGCTGGTTCTAGCCTTGGCTGGGTCAGTTGGCATTTCTGTGTGGAGTTTGCATGTTCTCCCTGCGTTCGCGTGGGTTTCTTCCGGGTGCTCTGGTTTCCCCCACAAGTGCAAAGACATGTGGTACAGGTGAATTGGGTAAGTTAAAATTGTACGTAATGTATGTCTGAGAATGAGAGTGTATGGGTGTTTTCCAGTGATGGGTTGCAGCTGGAAGGGCATCCGCTGCGTAAAACATGTGCTGGATAGGTTGCCGGTTCATTCCGCTGTGGCAACTCCAGATTTATAAAGGAACTAAGCTGAAAAGAAAATGAATGAATGAATGATGAATATTTGTTCCTCCTACTATAGATGCCAGTGGTTAATGGTTTCCAACATTCTTCAAAATATCTCATTTTGTGTTCAACAGAAGAAAACAAACTAATAAGTAAACGGTGAGTAAATTATGACAGAATTGTATTTTTTTGTTTTTGTTAGGCATGACAAACTTTTTGTTTAGGTGATGGTGTTAATTAACAAATGGCAAATGTTGAGATTGTTTTGATTCTTTAAATTAACAAAAGTTTGTGAGATGCAGAACACAACTATCCAGCATCCCACTGAACAGCCGGTCTTATCTCTTGAAGTTATGTTTTCATTCCCGTCAAACCGAATATGCCATCTACCCTGAGGACCCCTGCAGATCATAAGATCCAGTTCCCAATCTGACAGTGGCCCGACCCTGGACTGACCTCTACTCTGGAGCTCACTGGACACTTCAGCTGATCAGTTTTGTCAGCTCAATCAGAGATCTGCCCCGTCTGCAGTTTCGCCTGGAGCTCAGTGTCTCTCAGCAGGTGTGTGGCTCTGACAGCAGCATGAGGCATGTCACTGCTCTCTGGATAGATGACTGTATTGACCTCACATCTTCACCAGAGGCCTGCTTTATGACATGTCACACTGCACAATTTATCCCCGGCTACATAAAATATGTTCTAGGAACGTTTTGCTAACATTCCCATTAAGTTAAGTAAAACACATGATTTCCGAATGTTCTCTTAATATACAAAGCAAATATTAGATACGAGAGGACATGCTGTGTTGTGAAAACAGCTAAAGGGATAGTTCACCCCAAAATCAAAAAAAATCTGTGATAATTTATTTACATTTTAAGATATATCATGCAAGAAGATATTTTGAAGAATGTTGGAAAATTTTAATTATTGACTTTTATTTGTTTTTTTCTACTATGGATGCCAATGGTTATTGGCTGTATTGACCTCACATCTTCACCAGAGGCCTGC
>CAIGQZ010034999.1:7109347-7125999 GCA_903798205.1 Danio tinwini | reverse complement strand
GTTTCTGCGTTTTTTTGTGTAGACTTGTATTTTACAGTGCTTTAAAATACTCAAAAATGTTTCTGTAAATGTTTTCAAACAATTATATTTGATTTACAAAAGTCACACAAGTGCCAATTTCACATCCGTCGCATCCATAACAGAGAGATGTTACATCCATAACAAAGCTTTTTCCTTATAAATGCAAAAATGTGAAATCAAATAAAATCAATCCTTTTTGTTCTATAGACAGCCGACTCTTACCCTTTTGATTAACATTGTTTTTTTTTGTTTTTTTTTGGGTTGTACAGTTTAATTTTGGGTTGTGTACTATTGTCATGATCACCAGCGATCTACCACCAGAGTCACATGGACTACAAATCTGCCATGTTTGGACTACAACCCCATACATGCACTCCGCTCACACACACATGTTCCAGACCATTACTGATTACATTCCCTCAGCTGAAGCTGCTCAAGGACTGATTCAGGCATTATAAGTTCTGCTCACACACAAACACAGTTGCTGAGTCTTGTTTACTGAAAGTGACATTTCAATGTGTTTCCTTTGTTTGTTTTGCCTGATTTTGTTCTTTGCTTCGTATGTCTGTTGATCCTGTATTGCTGCCTGCCTTGTGACCATCTGCCTGCTATTATGACTACAACTCTGGATTTCCCTCATACATGTGTTTGCTCCTGTATTGTCTACTGCTTACCTGACCCTGCTAATAAACCTGCATGTGGATCTGCACCCTGTTGTCAGTGTCACATCCCCTGGTTACAACTGTAAGACTTTTAACTAAGACAATTGCAGACTTTTTTTCGTCACATCCATAACGCATGCTTCTCTTCCTTATTTAAAATATAAAAAATGTTTACGGATTGACATTTTTCTGATCCCATAACTAGTTAGTAGTATGGAAATTATAAACCAATGTTTTAATGTATTAATGTTTACTTTGTGAATTTATGTTTTGAGATTTTACTGCAAATGTCACATCTATAACGCTGGAGTTGCTCGCACACATTTATTTTATTTAATATTTTTACTAGTTGGTCGAGGAAATACCCCCACATTCTTCATACATCACTACCTGCTATACACTTTTTTTTTTAATGCACACATACACTTATTTAACAGCACACTTTACATGCCAATTTGCACATAACACCTGCACATATTATGTTGTATATAGTAATACACCTGTACGTACACATGTGAATTTGTATATTGCATTCACTACTTTTTAAAATATATTTATTATCTGTATTTTAGTCCTCTGTAATTCTGTTGCACTGTAGAAGCTCTGTCATGAAAACAAATTCCTCGTATGTGTGAACATACCTGGCAATAAAGCTCTTTCTGATTCTGATACAATATTCATATATTATATTATTTTAAGTAATCAAACATACAGCATTAATATTGAGAGGGATATGATGTTATAGACCTACAAAAGTCAATAAAAAGAGATTAATTTTGTTTCAGTTGCAATGAAATCATTGTGATCAATGAATTTGGATGTAGTGTTTGATGTTTGTCACCAGCTTTAAATCGGATTGGATGACATTCTGCTTAAACATAAAGAGTTTTATGCTACTTGCACATATTATACTCCTACCATATTTATCTTTGTTCAAAGTGCAGGCTTAATATTTATCTATTTCAGGATCTAATTGGGAGATGATGAGCACATAAAGCTTTATGTTGTCCTGCTTATATTTATCAAGCGGTGAAACTGCCCATCCCTATGGCCAAAACAAGCTGTGTTTCTGAGTGGACTGATGGAGGATTGTTCTGCTCCACTTCACAAGAGGAAGGATAATTTTAGGACAGTCGTTTATGTATAAAACTTTTATCTACAAAAACAACTGCTCATGCCATGTCTCATACACCATTTGTATGGCATTACATATGAACAGAACGTTCCAGCTTCAGTTTTTCCAGATTTCAGTTTTCAAGTTTTTGCATATCCTCTTCACCAGATTAGACCTACACAGCTCCTTCCAATCCAATTAAAATTATTATATAATCAAGTTCAATTGGACTGATTAGGGTTTCTCAAGAAGGCTATTTCTGTCTGAATGAGCCATCAATTTGGGGCGTTTTTTTAAATGTCATTGTATTGACATACACTACCTGACAAAAGTCTTGTCGTCAATCCCACTTGTAAGAGCAGCAAATAATAACTTGACTTCTAGTTGATCATTTGGAAAAGTGGCAGAAGTGCAGAAGACATAATGGAACCCGCATGGACCCAAGATTCTCACAGATATCAGTCAAGTTTAGTGAAGGAAAAATCATGGTTTAGGGTTCCATTCAGTATGGGGGCGTGCAAGCGATCTGCAGAGTGGATGGCAACATCAATGTGAGGTATCAAGACATTTGTGCTGCCTATTACATTACAAACTACAGGAGAGGGCAAAATCTTCAGCAGGATAGCGCTGCTCCTCATACTTCAGCCTCCACATCAAAGTTTCTCAAAGCAAAGAAGGTCAAGGTGCTCCAGGATTGGCCAGCCCAGTCACCAGACATGAACATTATTGAGCATGTCTGGGGTAAGATGGAGGAGGCACTAAATATGAATCCAAATGAACTCTGGGAGTCCTGCAGGATTGCTTTCTTTGCCATTCCAGATGACTTTATTAATAAGTAATTTGAGTCACTGCAGAGATGTATGGATGCAGTCCTCCAAGCTCATGAGAGTCATACACAATATTAATTATTTTTCCACTGCACCATGTCTTTATATTCTATACTGGACATTATTTCTGTTAAGTGACAAGAAGTTTGTCTAAGCAAAGTCAGACCTTACTGTCCTACTTACAGTTGCAATCAGAATTATTAAACCCTTTTGGATTTTTTTTCTTTTTTAAATATTTCCCAAATGATGTTTAACAGAACAAGAAAATTTTCACAGAATGTCTGATAATTTTTTTTTTCTTTTAGAGAAAGTCTTATTTGTTTTATTTTGGCTAGAATAAAAGCAGCTTTTAATTTTTAAAACCCATTTTAAGGTCAAAATTATTAATCCCTTTAAGCTATTTATTTTTTCCATAGTCTACAGAACAAACCATCATTATACAATAACTTGCCTAATTACCCTAACCTGCCTAGTTAACCTAATTTACCTAGTTAAGCCTTTAAATGCCACTTTAAGCTGTATATAAGTGTCTTGAAAAATATCTAGTCAAATATTATTACTGTCATCATGGCAAAGATAAAATAAATCAGTTATTAGAGATGAGTTATTAAAATTATTATGTTTGAAAATGTGTTGAAAAAATCTCTCCTTTAAACAGAAATTGGGGAAAAAAATAAACAGGGGGGCTAATAAATCGGGGTTGAATAATTCTGATTGCAACTGTAAATAATTAAAAATCAAGGCATGATCATATTTTATTTTTGTAAAATAAGTGCCTAGAGGCCTTTGCCTTTTATATTAGCCACTTCTGATACCAATTGATCAACTAGAAGTCAAGATATTATTGTTGTTCCTAAAACTTGGATAGGCAACAAGACTTTTGAAAAATAAAAATAAAACTATACTAAAATAAATTTTAAAGTTTGAACCAAAGCTAAATTATACTTCTAGAAAAACTAATAATGTTAGCTGTAACTAATCACAGTAATTCTGCGTTCGCTGCGTTGAACATATGCCGGATAAGTTGGTGGTTCATTCCATTAACCCCAGATTAATAGAGGGACTAAGCCGAAAAGAAAACGAATGAATGAATGAAAAACAGTATTTGGTTTCAGAAATTACATTTTGCAAAAGTGTTTACATTTGTGTTTATGATGCTGATTGTGACTGTTTATTGTAATAATGGATTCGGAAAACATTAATTTTCCGAAACTATGTAACAACGAAAAGCACACTTCATTAGTAACAGGTTATTTAGTTGGCGGCGCAGTAGGTAGTGCTGTCGCCTCACAGCAAGAAGGTCGCTGGTTTAAGCCTCGGCTGGGTCAGTTGGTGTTTCTGTGTGGAGTTTTCATGTTCTCCCTGCATTCGCGTGGGTTTCCTCCGGGTGCTCTGGTTTCCCCCACAGTCCAAAGACATAAAGTACAGGTGAATTGGGTAGGTTAAAATGTGTGAATGAGAGTGTGTGGATGTTTCCCAGAGATGGGTTGCAGCTGGAAGGGCATCCGCTGTGTAAAACATGTGCTGGATAAGTTGGCGGTTCATTCCGCTGTGGCGACCCCAGATTAATAAAGAGACTAAACCTAAAAGAAAATGCATGAATGAATAAACAAAGTCATTGTTTCTTAATGAATCGCGTATTTGAACATTTGAGAAGCCAGTCTGTCATTTACTGCCGCCAAGTGGCTTGTTTGTAGAATTTAGTTGTACTTCAAGTTATTATTAATTTTTAACCAAATTACTTTACTTCTTGAGCCAAATGTGCATATGGTAAAGCACCATTGATGACTTTTTTTCATGAACATCCATCATGATTCTTGATATTCAAATCACATCAATTTTTTAGTCCCTGAGCGTGTTTACATGTTGTTGGTCTGATAATCCCTCTGGGTGCTAGACTCGGTTGCTTGCCTGATCTTGGTCTTGAGAGGTTGGGGTTTTAAATGAGGTGTCCAAGTTGTTTTAGCTCGACTGCAAATGTCAGAGGAAAATGGAAAAGACAGATCAGCTCTTGGCTTGAGGGCTTAAGCTGCGGCTGACAGATGAGACTGACTGCTTGCTGATTCATTGGTTAATGGTGTTTTCTTTTGGTCCGGCCAAGAAGCGCGAATGACGAACATGGCCTGTAATGCTGGAAAGCAGTGACTTCATTTAGTATTCTGTGTTAACATTATGTTCCTTGATGAAGCATGGCTTCCTGAAAGAGAGTTATTAACCTGTCTGAACACCATTGGTTCTGTGACAATTCCCAAACAACATGAGCTGCATTGATCCAGACCTTTAATGGCTCAGAACTTATGATATTATTTTGATGAATGATGACATCCATTACAGTGAGCAAACAAGAGTGAGGTGGCTTTGAGTCCCTGAAGATAAAAGAACAAACACAGCTGCTTGGTTCTGTGATGGCAAGAATATGTTTATATATATATATATATATATATATAGATATTTATTTATTTATTTTTAATTTTTTTTAAACAGTGGTGCATGCAGATCCTGCCATTTATTGTATTGTATGCACTGTGTAAGTTGACTGTATAACACAGTGGGAATAATCAAAACCAACCAACATAGACTCATTCTGAAAATGTACCCCTATATACATTTCTGGAGATTGACAATTGTGTAGCCAGACAGGTAGACAGTAGCCAGGTATGGCTGCATTTTGTCTTTAAAATGAACACTACGGGGCGATATGATGCCGTTCCTGTTTGGGATGTTTAATTGAAAATAAATTATCAGGAGATGTTATGGCAAGAAAGGTTTTTACAAAGATATGTGGAAAATTTTGTTTTTTAGCAAGGCAAGCTGACCTGTTGGATGTTCATTCTTTAAAAAATTGGCAGGAGCTTTGATTCAACCCCATTTTGATTATGTTACCTCATTTTGGTATAGTAGCTGCTCACAGAGTATGAAGGATAAATTGCAAATGGCTCAAAATAAAGTAGTACGAATAATTAAAAAAATTCATCCTAGAGCACATTTGCACAAAGAGTTTTTTAAAGAATTAGGCATGTTAACTGTTAGCCAAAGAGTGTGTTTTGTAAAACTGGGAAGGGTACGTAAATGTTTAATAATGTGGTTCCTAGTTATTTGGTGAACTATTTTCAAATGGTGAGGCAACAGCATTCATACAGTACTAGGGGTTGGGATTTAAATATTTGCTTATTTAAATTTAGAAGTCTAGTAGGTAAAAATATGTTTTTATATACAAGTGCAATCATGTCGAACAAATTACCAAAACGGATCAAGGAAATAAAAGACTTAAGGAGGTTCAAAAAAGCTATCAAAAGATGGTTGTTTGATGATGGTTGTTTGATGGATGTTTTTACTTTTTTTTTTGCGGTTGAGGCTGGAGGGGGTCCGCTGCGTGGAGCGTGTGTTGGATGAGTTGGCAGTTCATGTGGTGACCCCTGATTGATGGAGTGACTAGGCCGAAAAGAAAAATGAATGTATGAAACAATAATTGTATTTGTGAATTATTTTGTTCCTGTTTTAAAATGTGGAGGTACTGTTTGTTTTATGCATCATCTGTATTTTGAAGCCATACTTTGTTTTATTTAACAGCAAGGACCACAATGGAAACAAGCCCAGGGCTTTATTGTGTTTTCATCCTCGACAGTTTTTATTTCAAAATGTATGAGATACTTGTATTTTTGTACAGCTTGTCTAAAACCTGTCAAATAAAAATTCCATTCAATTCAATTCCTTTTCATGGTTACCAGCTGACCACTTACCTCCATGTGGACGGCTTTTCAGCCATATAATGGCAGTGTTTTAAAAACTTCCATTTTGTAACCCATTTTCAGATTTTTGCATTTTCAGTCCCCAGAACCCAGAATATGTGGTGCAAACAGACATGCAAAACATATCAACAGTTTCTTGTTTTTGGCTGAAAATGTTGTGTAAAGGGCTCCTAAATGTACCATTTCCTGTATTATTGGACTAAATGAACTAAGAAAGTAAAATCATTGCCTGTGTGCTGGTTTGGGAAACAAGCTTTGCTTTAAAATGATCTTAAGAGTGTGATTATTGTGAACTCCAGCCAAAATCTATAGAAAAGAGCTTCCATTGGTTGATGGTACTAGGGGAATAGTTGTCTATACGAGTGTAGATTGCTGCATTGAACTGTTTTATTTCAGTGCCTAGAGAGATGCACAAGCTTATCAAAGTATTACCGCAATCCTTAATGAGTGAAGCAGCAGACGACCAATCACGTTTGTCTTTACACCCAATGGGGCCTTGGTTGCATGGAAAGAGGCCTTTCATTCCAATTGATTTCCCCTTTTCTTCTGATTAAATTAAATAAGATCCCAGTCTGGGAGGTTCTCGGTCTCCTTCTCTCATTTTCTTTCCCTGGTGCTTTGAAGTGCAAATCACATCTTAGTGATGTATAAGAGAATCTCTCAGATCGGGCTCTAGAGACCTTTAAAGCACAAAGGGCACTCAGAAGGTTGGAGAAGTCAGGTAGGCTGTATTTTATTTAACTGGCTGGTCTGAACGTCCAAAAATAAGGCCAGAGGCAATTGACGGCAGATACTTGACATGTTGCACACTGTAGAAAAGATCTGTTAATCAACAGTGGCTTAAAGCTTGTGATTCATGTCTGTTTTACATTTCTTTATGATTTTGAATTGCATTTGGGGACCTTGATCTCTACTCAGGCAACTTTTGATGTTGAAAAATAAACTTTGCAGTTTAATAAAGTTACATTTATTAACATCTTTAGCCACCCCAGGCTCATTCTGAAAACGTACCTCTATATTCATTTCTGGAGACCACCAAATACATCCCAGGAGCTACATTTTATTTGCAGTTTTTGTTTTCGCGAATCCACCAGAGGCTGCAGTGTATGCTTTTCAAGATCTCAAATAACTCTCTCAAGTGCCATTCGTGCCTGCTGTTCTCACATAAATCCAGCAGAGGCCGCTGTTGATTGACTGACTGACTGATTGACTGACTGATCGACTGACCCACTCCTCCCTCCCTAAACTCAACCAATAGTATTTTAAAAAGCACAGACTGACCAGTCCACCCACTTCCCTAAACCCAACCAACAAATTTAAAAAGCAATCCAGGAAAAGAAACCCCCCCGCCTGATTTTTACCACATTCTCACCCTGTTATTTACTCATTTATTTTATTTTTTGGATTCTGTTTTTGTCTTACCTGCTTTCTGGAACAGTTCTTTACCAGACTCAAACCTCGTCGTCATGGTCATCTCATTTCTCCTCTCCGCCACGTACATGGCGAGCAAACTGGACAAACTGGTAACAACAGGAATGCCGTCCATGCCGGAGGTAAGCGGTCAGCTGGTAGGCACGAAAAGGAATGCCGCCATATTGCCCCATAGCATTCTGTTTAAAAACTAATTGCAGCCATATGTACTTCTGGATACATAATTCACAATCTCCAGAAACGTATATAGGGTTACATTTTCCGAATGAGTCGGTGTTGTTTTTAGCTGTTTGAAACAGTATATTGCCTGACTGGGTCATGTTAATGAGGGTAATACAGTGGCTTTTGTATATATAGTAACGTATATGGTAACTATAAATGTATGTAGTATCTTTATATTAAACATGTAAAAGAGTTTGTTACACTTTAGAGTTATATTTCCAACATCAAAGTTCCATAATGCAATTTTGAGAGTATAAATACACATGAATTGCTAAATACGGGAAACTTTTCATAAAAAAATTGATATGTAAAGTACAGTGCTGCTGATTTAATAATAAGCATAAATAATAAGTACATGTTTTAAACACATACTGCACAAATGCTTAAATTGATGTAAGTGAACATTTTACTTAAGATATAGATCAAACTTATCAAAGACCTGGAATAATTATGACTTTCTGAATGTTTATAAAAGAAATTCTGGATTTCACCAAAGCAAAAGCTGTAATGTAGTGAAAAAGTATTATTATATTTTTTGGCTTTTGTCTCATCTGTTCTCTGGAACTGTTCTTTGCCAGGCTCGAACCTAAGTGTTGTGGTTAATTCCTCTCTGTATCTCAAGTCCGCCGATGTACATGGCAAGCTACTGGTCAAACTGGTAAAAGCAGAAAAGCGGTCCATACGGAGGTAAGCGGTCAGCTGGTAAGCGTGAAAAGGAATGGCGTCATACCGCCATAATGCGTTCGCTTTAAAAACGAAATGCAGCCATAAGTACTTCTGGCTACATAATTCGCGATCTCCAGATATTGTAGGTATATAGGGCTACATTTTCAGAATGAGCCTATGTAGCATTATTCACAGTCACGATCCTTCAGAAGCTGTTTAAATATGCTGATTTGCTGCTCAAGCAACAATTCATATTCATATTTATATTTGCAATTACTTTGAATTAATAGGGATGCATTTAATTATCCAAATGTCCTCATTAAATCTGATCTAATTTAGGACAAACCGTCACCTTGAAATTATGAGGTTCTATCTACGTTCTGAATGATTTTGAGATATTGAGCTTTAAAGTTTTTGCATTCCATAGCAAACTGTATGTGTGTAACATTTGTTTTTTTTTTAAATAAAATGTCTTAAAATGTAAACAACTTGTAAAAAAGCGTCCCATAATGTAAATAATTTAATAAGAATATGTCAATACCTCAATTTTTACAAAAATGTAAAATAGAACCCTATAATTCTAAGGTGACGAAATGTATTATTACCAGCCAAGCTGGTTAGATCTAGCAGTTAGCACCTCCTACATAAACAAAAATACTATATAAATTTTTAGTAAATACTGTATTGTGTTTTAAAGGTGCAGTATGTAAGTTTGACGCCCAGTGGTTGAACTAGGTATTGCACTCCTAGTTCAAAACACATTTTCACTCAGTTCCTCCTCTGACGACTCCACCCAAGCGCAGGTTGTCAGATTGACGACAACAACAAAAGTGTGCCTGACTATCAATCCTAAACTCTGTCCTAAACTAAAGCAATGGCACACGATAGAAGGACATTTTCCATATTAAATGGAGTTTTTGTTCTAACCAACACCTGACATTTCTATTTTAGGAACGTCTTCTGTTTCTTGCAGCTGATCAGCAGGATAAACTGATAATAACCACCTAATGCTTCAACATAGTAAAAGGTATAGTAATTTTTTTTACTACTGTAAACTGTGGTGTACCCTATAGTTATAGCAAACATATTTAGTAATTTGTTTATATTACTATAGTTATTGTTTTACCATGACAGCTATAGAATTACCACAACTGATTACTTTAAATTACTGAATATCATTCATTTTCTTTTCAGCTTAGTCCCTTTATTAATCTGGGGTCGCCACAGCGGAATGAACCAGCAGCTTATTCAGCACGTTTTATGCAGCGGATGCCCTTCCAGCTGCAACCCATCATGGAAAACATCCACACACTCTCATTCACACTTATACACTACGGACAATTTTAGCTCACCCAATTCACCTACCACATGATTTTGGACTTGTGGGGGAAACCGGAGCACTCGGAGGAAACTCATGCAAACACAGGGAGAACATGCAAACTCCACGCAGAAATGCCAACTGACCCAGCCGAGGCTTGAACCAGCGACCTTCTTGCTGTGAGGCAACAGCGTTACCCACTGCACCACCACGTCACCATTACTGAATATCACATGGTTACTATAGTAGTTACTATAGTATTTTTTATCATATGGGCTGCTAAAAGACTATATTTGATCTTCACTGAAAAAAAATTATGCATTGGATTTACAATTTTTTAAGGTAACAGATTGCAAACAATTCATATAGGCTGAATTTAACCAAACAAATTAAATTGAATAATGTTCGACTTTGTGTAAATCCAATATTTTTTTTTCTCAGAGTTCCCAGCATTCATTCATTCAATTTCCTTCGGCTTAGTCTCTAATTTATCAGGGGTCGCCACAGCGGAATGAACCTCCAACCACTCTAGCATATGTTTTACACAGCTGATGCCCTTCCAGCTGCAACCCAGTATGGGAAACACCTATACACTCTCATTTACACACTACCACATAGCAAAATTTCTCTGGCCCAAATCTGCCCAACACAATCAGCTTTTGCTTTTTTTGGCCAAGTCTCAGCCAAGTTAATAACCGATAACTGGGCCAGATATGTTGTTGTGTCACGACTGCAAAGAATTTGATAAACCCATGAAATATTTCACTTTATGACTATGCTTTTTCTCGAAGCAACCTGATTGGTAGAATTTTTTCTTTACTCAAAAATTATTTGAATGTATTTTAAAAGTGGGTCAAGATAGGCCAAACCTTAGTGGCCAAAATATACATTTTTAACATCTGGGCCAAATACTACATTTGATATCTGGCCCAATTTGTGCCACCTTAAAGGCAGTGCTACCTCTGCCAAACCTGGGGCATGTTTGGCCCACATGCTGTATGCCAGTGCCGGACGAATGCCTGCTGTGCCAGCTTTATGACAAATCCGGGCCAGAATTCTTTGCTACCTGGGTATGGTCAATTTAGTTCATTCAATTTACCTATAGCGCCTGTCTTTGGACTGTGGGGGAAACTGGAGCACGTGGAGTAAACCCACACAAACACTGGGAGAACATGCAAACTCCACAGAGAAATGCCAACTGGCCCTGCCGGTGCTCGAACCAGCAACCTTCTTGCTAAGAGGCAACAGTGCTAACCACTGAGCCACCGTGCCACCTGTTCCCAGCATTCTTTACTAAAATCTGAAACATTTCCAGACTCTACAACAAATTGCATCTCAGCCTTGTTGATGTAATTTAATTCAGTGTTTTAAAGCTAAAAAAGCCAGCACGGTTTACAGCTTTGCTCCTAGTGTAGAGCATCTGCAGAGGAATGCATTAGCCCAAATCACATTTGTATTGCTAATGGCCAGTGACAAAGCAGATCATACGCTACAAGCGTTTCAAAAACTTTCTTCAGGATGAGCTCATTTCCCATCTCCAGCACATCTGGGCAGACTGAAACACATCAACAATTCATGGTCACTTAACCTTTCCTAAAGACAGACACACTCATGCTTTGACTGGCAGATCTCACTGTTTGACTGATGGCAGAAACATGAAGATGTCAATGTGACAATCTGTCATAAATCAGACAGGACAATTATTTTATCCACTTTTTTTTGCACAGGATGACATGCCAGTGCTCTTAATATGTCAAAACAGTTTCAAATAAAACACACAGCAGCTTTCCATCACTCACTGATTTATTCTAGCTAGCTGGTCCATTATAGCCACAGAAAGTGTTGGATTTTGGGTCCTCTATGATTTAATATTGTTATGAAAGAAAGAAAGAAAGAAAGAAAGAAAGTTATTTTATTAATTTCACATATATTACATATATAACATATATACACTGTTAGACTTTGCCGAAATTTTACAATTATTTACTGCAAAAAATGCCCAATAAAATACCACATACATTTTTTTACAGTTCACTACCGTAATATGCCTACAGTACAAAAGCCTACAAGTAGTCAACAGTACCTTGTTTTCTGAGAAAAATGGTGACGTGTTGAATACTTATTTCCCCCACTGTGTACTTTGCATATATGACATATTTTATAGCTATATTTGAAATACAAACATGAACTTGTAAGCAATTTGCATAAAATGCCATATAGCAGACACCTATGAGGAATTTTGTTATTGCATTGGCGTACAGTATAATAGGATTTTACTTTTATACAGCCTTTCATTAGTGACTCATAAATGTCTGAGCAATTGGGGTTAATTTATGATCATTCCTACATTTTAATTACTACAATTATCTCAGAGTTGACCTTTGTGCCGAACAGTCACATTTATGGCATTAATAGTACTAAGTATGTAATTGGGTTCAAGTGAAAATGTCACAGAGGCCCATATTAAAACACACAGGGGCTCAAGGCTATAGAAACCCAGGACCCCTTTCAGAGGCTATCTAAGATGTGATACCACGTGAGTTCTTAGTGCATTTTAGCATTATTATTATTAATTTTAAACAAGTAAATAACCCCAAAGCTCATAGCTACTCTACAGTGAGCATGTACGCTAAAGATTCTAGGTTACAGCACATTTAAAATATCAGTGCTTTTACAGAAATATAAGCTCAAATCAAACATGTTTTCAGAAACTGCAACAACATTTGCTCATATTAATGTTTTATAGGGAACCCAAAAATTTAAGTTTGCTGTTAATTTTTTTTACACAATGTACACATAGAACACCACCTATACACTCACCGGCCACTTTATTAGGTACACCTGACTAACTGCTTGTTAACGCACATTTTAAATCAGCAAATTTCATGGCGGCAACTCAGTGTATTTAGGCCTGTAGATATGGTTAAAACGATCCGCTGCAGTTCAAATCGAGCATCAGCATGGGGGAGAAAGGTGGTTTAAGTGACTTTGAACGTGGCATGGTTGTTGGTGCCAGACGGGCTGGTCTGAGTATTTCAGAAACTGCTGATCAACTGGAATTTTCATGCACAATCATCTCTAGGGTTTACAGAGAATGGTCAGAAAAAAGAGAAAATATCTAGTGAACAGCAGTTCTGTGGGTGCAAATGCCTTGTTGATGCCAAAGGTCAGAGAAGAATGGCCAGACTGGTTCGAGCTGATAGAACAGCAACAGTAACTCAAATAACCACTCGTTACAACCAAGATATGCAGAAGACATTGTCTGAACAGACAACACGTCCAACTGAGGCGGATGGGCTACAGCAGCAGAAGACCACACCGGGTACCACTCCTGTCAGTTAAGAACAGGAAACTGAGGCTACATTTCGCACAGGCTCACCAAAATTGGACAATAGAAAATTGGAGAAACATTGCCTGGTCTGATGAGTCTCGATTCCTGCTGCGACATTCAGATGGTAGGGTCAGAATCTGGCGTCAACAACATGAAAGCATGGATCCATCCTGCCTTGTATCAACGATTCTGGCTGCTGCTGGTGGTGTAATGGTGTGGGGGATATTTTCTTGGCACACTTTGAGACCATTAGTGTGAATAGAGCATTGTGTCAACGCCACAGCCTACCTGAGTATTGTTGCTGACCATGTCCATCCCTTTATGACCACAGTGTACCCATCTTCTGATGGCTACTTCCAGCAAGATAATGTGCCATGTCATAAGGCACAAATCATCTTAGACTGATTTTTTGAACATAACAATGAGTTCACTGCACTCAAATGGCTTCCACTGTCACAATCACGCAGGGGACCCAAAAGCAAGTGAATGCAAGTGATTTATTAAACAGGGATAACAGAAATAACAGCTGGTATAGATCTCACCAGAAATCGAGGGTTAGAGTAGAGCAATGATGCATCTCTCAAGGAAATCGACAACGCTAAACAGTGGTATAGTTTCTCAATGAGACAGATCCAAGGAGATCTCTCATAGAATTCCACAACGCCAAACAGCGGTAACAGTTCCTCAGTGCAGCAATGCAAGGTGAATATCCAGTGAGTGTCGACAACGCTAAACAGCGGTAACAGTACTTAGGTGAAATCAGCAGTGCTGACACTTCCAAAAGCAACAGTCTCTAAGATCAACTCACCACCAGCAGATGCAGCGGGAAGAGCCCAACAGGAACAGACACAGACGTGAAACAACAACGAACTGACAACAAGAGACGCGAACGCTGAACAGATAAAGTGCCGTAATGCGCTGCACCTGTGGTGCGCTGATAGACAGCTGAGCATGTGACTGCCCAGCTGACGACATGAAAACACAGACAGCCACGTGGTGAAAGATACCCAAAAAAACACACCCACAAACGCACACATACACATGCACACACACACACACACACACACAAGAGGAACAGACAGATCCCCAACCGTGACATCCACAGTCACCAGACCTCAATCCAATAGAGCACCTTTGGGATGTGGTGTAATGGGAGATTTGCATCATGGATGTGCAGCCGACAAATCTGCAGCAACTGTGTGATGCTATCATGTCAATATGGACTAAAATCTCTGAGGAATGTTTCCAGTACCTTGTTGAATCCATGTCACAAAGGATTAAGGCAGTTCTGAAGGCTAAAGGGGGTCGAACCTGATACTAGTTCCTAATAAAGTGGCTGTTGAGTGTATACTATATAGCTGCAGGTTAACTATGCTTATTTATAATATCATTAACTGTTAAAAGCTATTAGTTACTATCTAATTAGTTAGAATTATTAGTAACATACAGTTATGGTAACTAATAACCATAACTTTTCTGATTTTGATTGTACACAGGTGCATAACTAATGCGTTCTGCACTGGACTTTAGAGCAGCTTTTAGATGATCAATGGCGTGGTCTATTTCAGGTCCTTAAAATAGTGACACGCCAACAATGCGCCTTAACACACCTTCTTTTTAGACCAGCACACCCATGAGTCCACAAAGTTTAAACAAAGTGCTACAAAGCGTGAAAATTACAGTTGCGCTGGTCTGAAAATAGCAACAAATCATGTCATACACAACTTGTGCCTTATTGCGCGTTGACAAAAAAACAAATGATTGATGTTTTTTCCCCCGCAGTAGTAGATTGAGAGATCAGAGAAGTATAGTACAACATGGAGTGGACTAAAGACTTTAACCCCATTTAAATGCCAGATTTGAACAGAAATGCATCTCTTGTTTTACCTGTGATCTGATCGACCAAAACGCATCTTTTTACCCTTTATAAACATGACAATAATCGTGGACTCCCTCTGTTTCGTCCACCATCTTACTGTGCGTGATCAGAGGTTAAAAAAAAGTCACGCAATGCATCGCACAGTACACACAAAGAATATATTGACTGATTCAATAAGGTGTTCAAATTGTGCAATGACAAGAAATAATATAGATTACGCCACAAAACACATTAAAGCAAAAGTAACGAGCCCGATTTGTAAGGAGGTCGAAAATGTACAGAGTAAAAAGTACAGATATTTGTGTAAAAATGTAAGGAGTAAAAGTAAAAGGTTGTCAGACAAAATATGTAGTGGAGTAAAGTACTGATACCAGAAAAATCTACTAAAGTACAGTAACGAAGTATTTGTACTTTATTATTTCCAATCTCTGCTTTTAAGGGCCTGTTTGGAACAAGAAAGTACCACCCCGGTGACAGATTTTGTACCTTTATTTCTGAGACTGTAATTTTTTACAAGACTAAAACGTAGCAACTAAAATCTAACACCTAATGAATTTATTGTGTAAATGGCCAGAAAGTCAATCGAAAATCAATTCTGAATTAGTGCATTAAAGTGGCTGTATTCACCCGTCTCATGCTAACTGCCTGTTTGGCATCTTTTTGTGCCACCATTAGTGCAGTGAAGATGTCTTCTCCATTAAGCACTCATTTTGTTCTCCCCCAAGAGGATCATGACTTTCTTCTGAACTCTATTGTTCGGTGACCTCAGTTCACATTGCTTAATTGTCAGATGTGGTTTCATCCCTTCATCACTGCACCAGGGTTTGACTTGACGTCCTGAATTAAACAAAATTACTTGAGCCAATCTTTCTGTTGTATACATCTATGAAATAATAACGATATTTGTGTTTCATTAAATAATGAGATAATGAAATAATGAAATAACAAATCATAAATAATAAAAACAAAACATTCTCAGCCACAAACTTTGGGATTGGGGCATAATTCATGCATTTATATTTTGCTCTACATTTTGTTCTTAAAATGCAAGACTCACCAAGACTCTATTTATTTGATGAAATATGCAGTGAAATGGTAATATAGTGAAATATATATATATATAATAAGACCTATGTTTATTTCACCCTCTAGTGTTGTTCAGCCATTTTACACTGAAAAAAGATGTTTATTTTTGTGTTGATCTTTATATGAACATAAAAATTCTTAATTCAAAAAAGTTAAATGTTTTTAAGTCTGTTTGATTAAAATAAGAGGATTTGTCTTTTTTTTCAAAATACATTTTACATTCATGTATTCATACAAGAAAATATGCTAGGACTAAATTATATCAAAATAGCATATAGAGTATGTAGTTTAATTGGGGATTTTTAAAAATACATCCTGTAAGAATACCATATATATATATATATAT
>CAIGQZ010034999.1:7089578-7103528 GCA_903798205.1 Danio tinwini | reverse complement strand
TGTGTGTGTGTGTGTGTGTGTGTGTGTGTGTGTGTGTGTGTGTGTGTATGTTTAAAAGCAGTTTAGCCATTTAAATGCTTCTTATTGGATAGTATGTCATTCAATGCGACTACGCATTGCTTTGCGGAGAGCTTACAACGTAAGCGTAGGGCTATGGGCAAGGGGTATACACCCCTTCGAACGAAGATTTTTCAGGACAACACTCAAAATGGAGGGGTAACAAAAATTTCCCACAATACACCTGTCACAACGGCAGTAGTGCTGAACCCGGAATAAGGAGATCTACAAATTAGTATTTTTTGTCATTATTACAAATTTTTACGACAAACAAACATATGTTTGAATATATTCATAATCGCGTTTGTGTTTTACCATCATGCTTTAAAAAAAAAACGAGAAAAAAGCACAATTTCGCAATCTATAATCCCTAATAATAACTCCTGTACAGCAGTCCCACAACATTCTGACACTCGACTCTGTCGCTCTGTCAGAGCAGTCTAGTGGTTGGAAATGAGCGTTTTACAGTGTCTGCTACAATGTTAATGTTGTTTTCTTGTGTTTACATAGATGAATACGGCCACTGTGTAAATACACAGTACAGTTACAATCTTATTGCCACATTAGATCGTTATGATAACATAATATATGCCTTCAGGGATTTCCTGAAGATAAATACCAAAAAATAACACAACTGGATTAACTACAGCAGTCGCCATCGTCTGATCTCAAATGAGGCAAGAGATCGCGATGACATATGATGACATGTGCAGGTGCTGTAGTGCTGTCACAATTCTTGGGGGTAAGTTTTGAAGCCCTTCCCCTTAACCCTCGGTTGGAAGGGGAAGGGGTAGGGGTACAAAAATAAAAATGGATTTGGGCCTATATGTCTGAGACTGCAGTCAGAAACTATTATTTTTCTAGGCTGATTAGGCTGGGAATTATACTCTAATTCTGGTGTAATTATAATAATATCAACACCAAAAAAGAGTTAAAATTGCTGCGAAATATCATTGCTCCTGCTGCAGTCATAGTACAGCCGCAAAATTCCTTGAATATTATGTAAGTATAGTTCCTAGTCATATCGGCCTAGAAAATAGCAACTTTTCATTTTTGTCAGTTTTAGCATGTAACTACTGAAGAGTTCAAAATTTAAATAGAAAAATCTAAACTCTATTTCGAATTGTATGAGGGAGATGCTAATGGTCTAATCTGTTGCAATGATTTATGCTAAGCTAAGCTAAAAGACCCGTAGGTTGACTAAATGCATTTAAAAAGGGTAAATCTCTAGCAGAGTTGTAAAATGAGCCTATTCGCAAAAAAGTCAAGTGTTACTTTAAAGGAGCAGTTTACACAAAAGGTCTATCATTAAACTTTCAATTAGAGAATCCTGACATGAAAATAAATCAGGGACTAAGCCGAATGAAAATTTAAATCTTGTCAAAGTATCAATTTAATGCCCTCCTGCTACCATGAAGCAATTGAATTTAATTTTTAAGTCTATGTTTTTCTCATCTGAACCTTTGTGTCAGATTTTCTAATAAATTTTGTGCATAATAGAGCCCTGCAATTTAGTGCATAACCACTCTCTGTAATGCTGAATTCCACTGGCTTACAGTTATACTGTAACAGTACAATTTCCTTGGGTTTTGTGTTTGAGACGTTTATTGCGTTCCATTCCTTTACATTCATGTGTCTGGTTGTTGTCTGGTCATTCATTTTGTTTCATTGGTTCCTCTTTATTTATCCCCTAGAGGTGTGCCTTGTTAGCCTTCTGTGCTTATAGCTTATATGTACTTATAGTCATTTGTATCAGTCATTGTTCCTGTTTCAAGCTTTCTTTATTTCACAAACATGTTAACACTAATTAAAAACGAAATTGAGCTTGGTGTGTTTGGAGTGGTGTCATGTAAGACATTGGAAAAAGAAACATAATATGCTAGCACATTGGTCAAGCATATCTAGCACATGTTTACAGTACATTGTAAGTGCTGAATGTATTTTAACATGGCATTCCCCATGTGGTTGTGAAATCTAGTGCTGAAACCAGTGAGCCATATGCTGAAGACTGAGCGGCACTTGAACATTTACTCTGGGCTTGTTGAATATGTTTACATCTGTGAATATCAAAACACATCCAGTAATTGCCATTAGACAGGCAGCCTTGGGTTTTCACCTGAGCAGTAGCTATATCAATTTAATTTCTTGTTGTCTCATAAAATATGCGAATCAATAAAAGCAGTTACCAAGCATGGAACTTTATTAAGCAATCCTTAAAGAGAACCTGTTATGCAAAAAAATCTCTTTTCAAAAGGGTTTAAACACAGTTGTGTGGCAACAGTCTGTGAATATAACCAGCTTCTAATGATAAAAAATTATTAATTTTTATTTTTTTTATCACACTTCAAAATAAAAGTCTGCAGAAACACTTTGATTGACATTCTCCATTTGTACGTGTCATCAGAGGGAAAAGACCCGCCCATTAGTGATGATCTCTCCCTCATTTGCATAGGTTTTTAAATCTTTCACTATGCTGACAAACAGGCATTTGTAGCCCCGCCCTCTTTTGGAAAAAGCACAACCTCATTTTCAATTCAATTCATCTTTATTTGTATAGCGCTTATACAATGTAGATTGTGTCAAAGCAGCTTCACATGGAAGTTTATAGTGAATTGAAACAGTGTCAGTTCAGTTTTCAGTGTTTAAGTTCAGTTCAGTTTAGCTCAGGTCAGTGTGGTTTAATAATCACTACTGAGAGTCCAAACACTGAAGAGCAATTCCATCGATGCGCAGCTCTACAGATCCCGAACCATGCAAGCCAGTGGCGACAGCGGCAAGGAAAAAACTTCACCAATTGGCGAAAGTGAAGAATTTAAAAAACCTCGAGAGAAACCAGGCTCAGTTGGGCACGACTATTTCTTCTATGGCCAAACGTTTTGTGCAGAGCTGCAGTCTAGGCGCAGTAGCTGGACCTCAGCGAAGACTCGTCTGTCCTTGGAGCATCACAGGAATCAGTCTCATGCTCTCCACTATGACCACCATAGCAGCAGCTCAGGATTTGGCCTGGTCCAGAAACCTTGGGATCGTCTCGTCGTTGGTCTTGGATCGCATCAGTGGCAATGCATAGTCTGAGGGCCTCGAGATGAGTACCCCCCGGTGGAAATACAGAATAAACAGAATAATTAGCGTAGCTGCTGTTCATAGTGTATAAAAACAAGAAGCAAAATCGTGTGTGGGGCACATCATGCGTCATACCGCTATGAAATGCACTAAGTGTATGCTTTGCTAAAAAGATAGGTCTTTAATCTAGTTTTGAAGAGTGAGAGTGTGTCTGAGCCTCGGACATTATCAGGAAGGCTATTCCAGAGTTTAGGGGCCATAAATGAGAAGGCTCAACCTCCTTTACTCGATTTTGCTATTCTAGGTACTACAAGAAGCCCTGAGTTTTGAGATCTTAAAGAGCGTGCTTTAAATTCATTTGAATTTAAAGCACCAGTCACCAAAATGGCACAATCAGGATCAACGCCTAAAAGGGGCAGTTTTAAAGAGTTATAAAACATTGTCTTTTTAGTATTTTGAGCTGAAACTTCCCATACACACTCATCAGAGACTTATTTTACATCTTGAAAAAAGGGCTTAATAGTTACTCTTTAAAGAATAGTTTTCTGACTATGCTTTATATAGAGGTTTGGAGAGCTTTCAGTCTCAAGGGAATTTAATTGAAATGCAAGTCAACTCCTTTTGACTGTCATTTTGTGTTTAAGTAGTCTTAGAGTTGATACGCATATAACTATATTCACTGAGAATTGTTTATGCAACACAGCTGAATGCGTTTAATTTTCAGCAGTATTTATAGATTATATTTATGGCTTTCCTGAAATACACAATCTTTTAACATCCTCCGGCAGAGTTTGCATCATAGAAAAAAAGCCCTGATGAGTTCAAGAGTTCTCATATACATTGATAAAATATATAGCATTTCAAAAACACTGATTTAAGTACGTTTAAATGCACCTTTTAATTTTATTATTTTGCTTTATTGCAAATGTATTTATTAGTTGTGCCACCAGTTTTTGCAACTTGGTTTCCAATGGTATGCATTAGAAGAAAAAAAGGAAAGACCAATTTTTCTAACAAAACCTTACTTTAGATTCCCCTTACAAATGGGAAAATGCAATGAACATTTTCAAAAACTCAATAATACACTACCCTTTCATTATGTTGGTGGCTGTTTTTGCCCCTTTGACTTCCATTATAAGGACTTTTTTTTTTTTTCGCAAAGCCACGACACCATATAATCACAAATTTTTGATTGTTGGTGGTTTTCCTTTTTGGGAAGAGGTACAATTTGTCATTTTTACTGCAAAAAATATTTGTTAATTTAAATAAACTAGTCAATTTTGACAATAGATAAGATTTAACTCATGAACAACCATTACAAAGGAAAAAATAAAACAGAAAAGCTCATGGATCAATCAGGAAACTACACAAAATATTTAAATTCAATGGTGCGCAAACTTCTGCAGAGTGTTATTTTATTAATTAAACATCTTTTATGTAAAATGTCTTACTCAGGGCAGTACTGAATTAAAAAAAAAAAAAATATATATATATTTAGCAAAAATGTTATTTTGCAAAACAGTTCTACTTTCATGGAAAATCACACTGTAAAAATGAAATACTGTACAATTTACAGTAATTTACACAATTTTGATTTTGAGACAAACATACTGTAAATAAATAATTACAATTGTGCTATATATTTTTTAATTAAAATTGTAATCATTCATTTACAGTGCACTTGTAAATATCCAGTCTTTCTGACAACCAAAATTGCCACTAAGTTACTGTAAATTGTAGCCTACAGTTAATTATTTATTTACACTGTGCTTGTAAATTTAAAGTTTAACTGGCAACCAAAATTGACAATTAGTTACTGTAATTTACAGTATTTTTTTTACAGTGCACAACTACAACTCCCTGAAATTCTGAACAATGAAGCTTATTACAAATCAAATGCTTATCAATAGGGTACATGCCGAGCTAGTGTTTCTTCCCATACTGATAGGCGACCGGTTATTTTGACTTTTTTCCATTTTATATGGAAAAATTTTACAGCATCAATGTTGTAATGTAATTAAAACAATCAGTTAAATAAACTTTGGCATTCATTTTGTTGCTCAAGCGTAAAACGAGATGAAAAGCCGTTTACTCGATCACGCCCGTCAGGATCGGCAGGCTAGCGCAGAAGCTTCATTTAATATACTAGGGTAAAATAAATGTTCATTATTTAAAGACATGGCGTTACATTAAAAATGTAATTTAATGAAGTGCTTCTTGTAGAATCTGAGACCCCCATTATATATTTGATTTCACTCAGCCAGTTGAGATTGCTGATTTTTAAAGAAAACAGACCTTAAACGCGCTGATTTTGCATTCGCATACAGTTCACCGGAAGCGCTTAATCCAGGTTTACTGGCAAATTAAAAGTCCTTTAGCATACTTTGGCATATACCCTCTTGTTTTTTTTTACTTTTATTCTCCATATATTTAATCAACCAAAACTGCCAGTAAGTTATTGTAAATTTTACAGTATTTTTTTACAGTGCACAACTATAGCTTCCTGAACTTCTGAACAATGAAGCTTACATTACAGATCAAGTACTTATCAAGTGTTTTCCACTTTCAATCTCCAAAAAAATTATCAACCAAAATTACCAGTAAGTTATTGTAAATTTTACAGTTAATTGTAATTACTTATGTACAGTGTGCCTGCAAATTTACAGTCTTACTGGCAACCAAAATAGCCAGTAAGTTACTGTAATTTTACTGTACATTTTTGACAGTGTACAACTACAACTCCCTCAAAGTCCGAACAATGAAGTTTACAATACAAATCAAATGCTTATAAATGTAAATTTACAGTCTGCAGTCTTACAGTAAATTTACAGTGTGCTTGTAAATTTACAGTCTTATTGGCCACTAAATTTACCAGTAAGTTACTGTCAAATTTACAGTTAATTGTAATTACAGATTAAGTGCTTATCAATTGTTTTCTACTTTTAATCTTCAAAAATGTATCAACCAAAATTGTCAGTAAGTTACTGTAAAGTTTACAGTTAACTGTAATTACTCATTTACAGTTTGCTTGTAAATTTACTTACAGGCAACCAAAATTGGCAGTAAATTACTGTAATTTTTACAGTAAATTTTTGACAGTGCACAACTACCTCAAGGTCCGAACAATGAAGTTTACATTACAAATCAAATGCTCATAAATGTAAATTTACAGTCTTTTACTGGCAACCAAAATTACCATTAAGTTAAATTTAATTTAAGTTAGTTAAGTTAAATTGCCACTTTAATTTTTACAGTATTTTTTACAGTGCACAACTACAACTCCCTCAAATTCTACTTACATTACAACTTACTAGCTTACATTACAAATCAAGTGCTTATCAATTGTTTTCTACTTTTAATCTCCACTATACTCATCAGCCACAATGCCATTTAGTATTATGATAAAGTGGCAACACCAAAGACTAAGTATAAAAGGAACCAGAATAAATAATCCTCCCTGTTTTCCCTTGAGCACAAAACTGTCTGACTCCTTCATCGACTCACAGGCAACACCTCTGCTTCAAACATCCTCCAGAATCTCATTAATCCTGTTACATACCAAATTTCCTGTGACATCACAGATCCCTCTGCTCAAATATTCATGTCGGGACATCAAAACCATGAAGTTATTTCGTACGGATCTGCCTCCAGCGTAAATTATCGTAAAGCCTTGCAATCACGACGTCTGTTTGTTTGTGATCTTACAAAAAGTGCAACAAGAGGATACTAATGTACGATTTTCTCAGAAGATAATGTCAGGTTTCCACAGAAACAGAGGTTGGTGAGATAGCAATGTGACAGGTGTGCTGGTTATTAAGGGGATCACTGCTAAATCCCTCTTATCCTTCATAATATGGAAATGCCAAAAAAACAGGTATTATTTTGACCGAGGGAAATTAATATGCATGAATCTCAACCCAGGCTCATTCTGAATATACACTTCTATATACATTTCTGGAGAGCACCAAATACGTCCCAGGAGGTATGTTTTTTTGCAGATTTTGTTTTCGCATAAATCCACCAGACTGACTGACTGACTGATCAACTGACCCACAACTCCTCCTTCCCTAAACCCAACAGACAGTGTTTTCAAAATCAATCCAGAAAAAGAAAAGCCCTCGCTGCAGCCTGATTTTTACCACGTTTTCAGATTTGACCACATTCTCACCCTGTTATTTATTTGTTTATTACATTTTTTGGCTTTTGTTCTTGCCTTACCTGCTTTCTAGAACCGTTCTTCACTGGATTAAAACCCTGTCATTGCAACTCTGCCCCACATCACAAGTCCACTGACGTACATGGCGAGCCACTGGATGAACTGGTAACAGCGGAAAAGTCGTCCACATAGTGGTCAGCTGGTAAGCGCAAAAATGAATGGCGTCATACTATCCCGCAGCATTCGCTTTAAAGACAAAACGCAGCCATACGTACCTCTGGCTACATAATTTGCAATCTCCAGAAATGTATATAAGGCTACGTTTTCAGGATGAGCCTATGTTGATGAATCTACTGCACTGAAAAAAAAATATTCATTGCATTTACACATTTTTTTTTAAGGTAAGTGGTTGCAAACAGTTTATATAGGCTGTATTTAAACAAGCAAATTAAGTTAAACATTACTAAATTTAGTTTCAGCCCATTTAAATTGTTTACAACCACTTACCTTTAGTTTAAGTGAATTCTATGAATATTTTTTTTCAGTCTGTAAGAATTTTTGTTTATAGTTTAATGTGTAGTAGTTAATATGCATGTATTTAATATATATCTATTGTTTGGTTACTTCGAAAAAGTAATTACTTATAGTTACATCATTAAAATTGTATATAAAATACTTTTCTAATTTATTTGTCTAAAAAAAACTACTTCTGTTTTGTCATGTGATTCCTTTGTTTGGTTTTCCGCCAATCAATAGTTTCGTTAGTTACACCTGTGTTGCACTCCTGTATGTATTCAGTTTAATCCAACCCAGGCTCATTCTGAAAACGTACTCCTATATACATTTCTGGAGAGCGCCAAATACATCCCAGGAGGTACATTTTTTTGCAGTTTTGTTTTCGTGAATCCACCAGAGGCCACTGTGTATGCTTTTTCAGATCTTAAATTTCTCTGCCATTCACGCATGCTCTTCTAGCATAAATCCACTAGAGGCCGCTGTGTACGCTTTTTCAGATCTCAAATTCATCTGCCATTCACGCATGCTCTTCTAGCATAAATCCATTAGATGCCGCTGTTGACTGACTGACTGATTGACCGATCGACTCACCCACCCTCCTTCCTCCCTAAACCCAATCACAGTGTTTTCAAAAGCATTTTTTTACCACATTTTCAGATTTTACCACATTCTCACCCTGTTATTTACTTGTTTATTTTATTTTTTGGCTTTTGTTTTGTTTTACCTGCTTTCCAGAACTGTTTTTCACTGGAATCAAACCCTGTTATTGCGGTCAACTCCAATCCACGTCACAATTAATCCGAATTGATGATTTTTTATTTAATATTGCAGTGTAGCTATGAAAATATAAACATAAAATGTTTTACATGTACGTTACATTAAAAATTGATATCTATTTTATCATAAGTCATAAGTGTGTCAAATAAACAAATCATTTCCCCCTCCCTCTTCTTAGCTCATGAGCAGGATAAACTTGTCACTCGAATAAGATCAAAGCCCCATTCTGATTTAATTAATATTAAAATATCATGTATATGATAACATTGAGGAGTATTTTCAGGAAATTAAAAAGAAAGTCAGGAGTTATGCTTCAAAGAAGTTATTTTTAAACAGCAGAATAAATCACATGAACGATATCCTCAGTGGTCTACCTATATGATAGAATAATTATGCATTATATTATGTTTTTTTTTTGCTATGTACATCATGCTGTTCATTTATTCCTATAATTCCTGTATGAGATGGAGGTAAAACAATTTGGGTTGCTCTCTGTGATGGAGGGGTTTCAGAATGAGATTTAGCTCAAGCTTTAAATCCCCTCCAGACCACCTAATTAATAAAGTTAGTAATGTATAATGGGATGCTGGAGGAATTGTTACAGGAGTGAAATGAATGGCCTGGATATTTCTTTGAATTGTGAAATAAGCATGCTACTTAATCTCAAACTTTCACTTGCAACTCAACTTTATAGTAATACTTGATTCTGATAGGTCAGTTACAATATTCTGCAGTGAAAATTTTTGGTTCAAAACAAAACCGTTTTACACTCACTGAACTCTCAGGATTATTATATATGATTTACATGAATGAGATACATTTCTACAGTGGAAAAATACTTTTAGAGATATATTAGAGAGGGAAAAATGATTAGCTGTCCTGTGAATCTTTTTTTCATTTTCAAATATTTTAAAATGAATGTTTAATAGAGCACAGACATGTTTACTGTATTTCCTAAAATATTTTTTCCTCTAGAAAAAGTTGTATTTCTTTAAGTTTGGCTGGAATAAAATGCGTTTTTAAACTAAAAACAATTTTAAGGTTAATATCATTAGCCCTTTGGATTTTTTTCCCTGTGATTGGCTACATTATCCAATAATTTGCCTAATTAACCGAACTTGCCTATTTAATCTAATGAACTTAAATGAGTAAATTGCACTTTAAGCTGATTGATAGTATCTTGCAGTCTGATATTACGAGGAAAGTAACTACACTGTAAAAAAATCCATAATTTTATTTCAGCTGGGGTGCCGGAAAAAATGCAAAATAACAGCCGTTAAATTTCAGAAATTTACTGTAAAATAACGAACATTAAATTACAGAAATTTCCTTAAATTTCTGGTAAATTTCTGTAATTCAACCTCTGTTATTTTACAGTAAATTTCTGTAATTTAATGGTCGTTATTTTCAGTTTTTTTCTGGCACCCCACCTGCAGGAAATAAAACGTAAATTTACGGATTTAATATAAAAATATAAAAATAAAATAATAATACATTTGACTTCAGATTGGTGCAGATGATAATTAAAATTCGTAAAGTAGTTCATTACCAGGTGTGTGTACCATAATTTACAACACAAAGTCAATATATAATAATAATAATGACAATACTACTACTACTACTACTACTAATAATAATAATTCCTTACATTTATATAGCACTTTTCTAGACACTCAAAGCGCTTTACACATTGTGGGGAATCTCCTCATCCACCACCAGTGTGCAGCATCCACCTGGATGATGCAACGGCTGCCATATTGCACCAGACCACACACCACGCACCAGCTGATTGGTGGAGAGGAGGCAGAGTTATGAAGCCAATTATGATATGAGGATGGTTAGAAGGCCATGATGTACATAGGCCAGCATGCCATGGTTAAACTCTTACTTTTTTTCAAAGAACATCAGTATAAAGTCCCCATCAATACACTAGGGTGTTAGGACCCACACAAACCACAGGTTGAGTGCCCCCTGCTGGTCTCACTAACACCACTTCCAGCAGCAACCTAGCTTTCCCATGTGGTCTCTCATCCAGGTACTGACTGGGGGCAGCCCTGCTTAGCTTCAGTGGGCGATCATGTGAGAGTTGCAGAGAGCTAGCTGCCGGCCATATAAAATGTATGTGTCTTCAAATTATTAAAAAGGTCAATAAAAGTCACTTTTCCCAATGTAATGAAGTTTACGGCCACCTGGCCGCTGGGAAAAAGAAGATGGAGAACCGACACACTTTTAATAAGTTTTAATGAATAAATAAAACAAACAGATGGCAGCTCCTCATGGAGAATGCCATCTAACTGAAAGCAAAAGTAAAACAATATGTCCGGGCCCGGTCCTCTCTTGTCCTCCTCTGCCATCGTTCCTCCTCTTATAGTCCAGAGCTCCTTTCGTGGGATTCGAGGCCAGTGTGTGCCACAGGTGTTTCTCATCTGTGGCAGGCCTCGTTTCGTTCCCACGGCTCTGGCCATGCCCCCTCGCCACACCCAAGCTTTTCAACTTCAAATGTTATTGGAGGAAAGATCAAGATGCCGTTATGCAATTTAAAGAAGCACAAATAAACGAAAAAAAAAAAAAAACATAATTCACAAGATAGAAAACTATGGAAGTCTTTAGAGGCCATGCATTAAAATAATTGTACTCTTTTGTTTTCTGGTGATCACCACCTTCATGTCCTTGTGATATCCATGTATACGATTATATTCCCTCAACTGTTACTATTTTTAAAGCATAGGTTCTGGGCGCAAAATAAATTGTTGCATGTATGAGTTAGATTATGAAGAATCATAGTCAGAAGATCCTGCTTTTACATTAATGTTTCCCCAAGTTATTTACAATTACTTTATAAACATTGAATCCCTGCAAATAATGCAATACGAAGCTACTGCGTGTCTAGGACATCCTCTTAGAACAAGCAGAAAACATAGATTGTAAACTTCAGAAATCAACTTTTGTTATGTTGAGATGACGAGAAAATTAGGTTGTGTTTACGAGAAACCAAAAAAGAAAAATATAATAAAGCAAGGTCTCTAAGGACTTCCGTAGAAAACTGCTAATTTAAGAATATTTTTATGGTCAAACTTAAGGCCGATTTATACTTCTGCGTCAGGCGCATGCCTGTCCTCTAGCACAGCATTCGCACGGTCGTATAGCCCTTGCCGTGGCTGATGCTGAGGAATCATCAAAAAATGTAACTACACGTCACAATGACACATAGCGCAAGCTCTGTGATTGGTCGGCTTGGTAGCTGTGACGAGTGTGGGCGGTATTGAGAGCTCTGAAACTGATGGAGCGATTGTTTACAAGTGTCGAGTCACGTGAAGGATTTCCAGATGGAAACTTTTGTTGTGTATTTACCTTATGATTAAAATTGTTGCACATCCTTTAGTTTGCTTTCATAACTAATGATAGGCTCATTGTGGATGCGTAACCCTGTCTACATTTCTGGAGAGCACAAATTATGTAGATTTAAGGTATGTTTGGCTGCATTTCGTCTTTAAAGCGAACAATGACTTCTCCAGTGTTACCAGTTTGCCCAGTAGCTCGCTGCATACGTTGTGTACTTGGGAATTGGATTGAAGTTGACCGCGATGATGGGATTTGAGCCTGGTGAAGAGCAGTTCCAGAAAGCGGGTAAAACAAAAGCAAAAAAATAAAAAATAAATAAGCTAGCCTGGTCAGTGTATAATGTGCCTTCTGGTGGATTTACAAGACAAGAGGAAGCACAAGAGAAATTTGAGATCATCAAAAAGCATACACTGTGACCTCAGGCTGAAGGTGACCACTGTGACCTTAGCCTTCTCAGGCTAGAAGACGTACCTCCAGTTAGTATTTTGCTGTCCCCAGAAATGTGGTCCTGAGTATGTATTCGTAATGAGCTTGGGTTACATGATTCTCAGTGAAAGTACTTGCAGTGTCTGAGAATTGAACACTTAATATGACTGCATCAACCTTAAAATTTCACTTTAAAAGAGTTATTCCCGCACACAAGTTTCAACACAAGTGACAAACTCTTTTTCCATTGTGTTTGCGTGTCCTCGGAAGACCATCACTAAACACTCATGCAGCTTCTTAGCCCTTACGCTTGTCTCGCAAATCTCTTTAAAGGTGTTAGGGAGGATTTGAAATTAATTAGTAACATCTGCCTCATGCCTGTTCTGTAATCCCGCAACACAGAGAGTAGACATAGCATCTGTTTCTGCTCACTAAGATCCTCCAGACAGTGATCCTTCATGATGCCATTAGCTTGAAATGTTTAGCACAACCTCTTATGGCTCTCTCTCTCTCTCTCTCTCTCTCTCTCTCGAGGATTTCCTATAATGCGCACAAGACTCGTTTAGGAATTGATCCTGTATTGTTTATACGCTTTCTATACTCTCAGATGCAGGGCCGGAGCAAGCCGAACTGCCGCTCTAGGCAATGGACTAGCACGCCGCCCCTCAACCCGAAAGTGAAAACGAACCTGACCAGTTCATAAAGTGAGGACGGGGGGTCGATGTTGCGGATGAGTCAGTACGTTGGGTTGGGCGGCGGGGAGCGTTTGCTGCCCTCACTATTATGCCAGACCCCTATTATGCAAGTGTTCTGTTGATGTTGTAAATGAAAGTCAGTACGTTGGGGTGGGGCGGCGGGGCGCGTTTGTCGCCCTCATTATTATGCTGCTCTAGGCGGCCGCCTAGGTCACCTCTATGGACGCGCCAGCCCTGCTTAGATGTGACATGCTAGTGAAACAAATGTTAAAAGTGAGATGGTAATATTTGTATGTAAACTGATGTTTCATAATATGTCAATTTTCATAAATGTATTCAATCTTAAAGGGACAAAATGTATTAATTGATTATTAAGTTAAAGTCTAATAGGCATATATGGTGAGAAATGAACTAAACATGGCTTACACTTACGAAAAACAAATATACTTTAAGTTAATTTTATTAAGCACACTGTAAAAATATCAGCAAATTAGCATTTTTTGCTATTCTTGTGATTTTTCCTCCTTGTTTATTTATGCTTTTGAATCAAATTCATATAGGTCGACTTTGTACAACCTTAAAAGTTAGAAGAAATTACTTTTATGAACATTTTTTATTAGTTTAAAGTGATATATTGTCTGGGTTGGTGTTGAGTATTACGGTTAAAAAAACCTTGTAATAAGCTGCCAGAACATTTTCTGTTATTTTACAGACTGTGGCGAGGGGGCGTGGCCGAGAGCCGTGGGAGCGAAACGAGGCCCGCCACAGATGAGATGCACCTGTGGCGCGCACCTGCCTTCAATCCCACGGAAGGAGCTCTGGACTATAAGAGGAGGAACGATGGCAGAGGACAGTGAAACATGTCCGGGCCCGATCCTCTCTCACTGTCCTCTGCCATCGTTCCTCCTCTTATAGTCCAGA
>CAIGQZ010034999.1:7060391-7079848 GCA_903798205.1 Danio tinwini | reverse complement strand
CTATCTATCTATCTATCTATCTATCTATCTATCTATCTATCTATCTAACTATCTATCTATCTATCTATCTATCTATCTATCTATCTATCTATCTATCTATCTATCTATCTATCTATCTATCTATCTATCTATCTATCTATCTATCTTTTTTATTTATTTATTTACTTTTTATATAATATGTTTGTTTATCCCCACAAATCATGCAACTTAAGACTGCTTTCACACATAGCAGATGTATGTTTTTAAAATATATTTACTTTATTTCTCCTCCCATTTTATTTATTATTTTGAATTTAGTTTTTTTTCTAATGAATAATAATATATTGTGATTTCTTGAGTTTATTTATTTATTTATTTTTTAGTAAGTCCTTAATCATGACTGCGGGTGCAAATTAGTACAGTTTTCAAATCCAAACCTTTGCTTAAATTCAATTAAAATGCTATCAAATTAAGATGCTAATTAAACCCCATTTTTACCTTTTTTAGCAACTTCTATAACCCTGAATAGTCCATTGAATGAATTGAGATGAATTAATTGGCAATCACAGTCTCTGTTGCTAAAAAATACACTCTTTATTGGATACACTTGTTCACAAACAGCTCATAATCTGCTCCAATATACACCAAGCATCAAAATAGGGCAGAAATGTTAAGTGATTTTGAACATATCTTGATTGTCGGTCTAGACAGGCTGGTCAGAGGCCTGTCCACACGAGTATTTTAAAAAACAAATTGTCTACATGGTTGTGCCATTCATCTACATGCAAATACAGTATCAGGTAATTGAGATTTAGCTTTTTTTCCCCAATGAAAGACGTTGGTCTTTGTGCCGCTTCTTTCACAGCCTTCTAATTGGTCAACATGGCTTTTTTCTTAAGGTTATATCATCTGTTGGTATGGCATGCTCTTGACAGTCCATCCTAGCATGTTTTTGCATCATCATGTTGACAGATTTTTTTGTGAATTGTCTGAATGAGTGGAAAATATAGTTTTTTAAAATACCTGTGTACATGTGGAATGGCCTGAGAATTTCAGAAACAGCTTATATACTGTTTTTGTATTTATATTTTTACATACAATCGTCTCTAGGGTTTACAAAGGATAAGGTGAAAAAGGTCTTGTTTATGCCAGAGATCCGAGTACCAATGGCCAGACTGGTTCAAGCTCATAGAAAAACAACAGTATCTCAAAAACAGCAACTTGTATATATAAATACAGTAACGTGATGCATTGAATTGCATGTCAATATGAATTCAAATCTCTGTGGAAAGTTTCTAGCCCCTTGCTGAAGAAACAATTAATGCAGTACTAGCAAGGTGTAGGTAATAAAGTGGCTGGTGAGCGCACACTGTACTAATCTATAGGGAGGGCTTCAGATGTTATGTTGGAAAGCGGGGGGTCTTTAAGCCAGAATATTTGAGAAGCACTGGACTACAGCATTTTATGATGCAATGCACTGATATTGAACGCTAGGAATGTTTGTGTTAAGCTCTTATGCATTCTGGTTTGCTAGTATGCATTCTGAAACAGATGATTTCACATTAATAAAGTGAGTTATTGCTCCATGTTTAAAATCTTTGTACTTTTTGATCTTCTGTTGGTCTCGCACAGTGATTTCGCTGGTCAGAATTCACCAAGCTTGACTTTATGAATGTAGCAACATGCAAAACTTGTTACAGTTTTTCTCAGTCGCTTTGGTGCATTTCTCACAACACTATTTACATTTGCACAACAGTTAATGCATTTCTCAAAACAATTAGTACAAACTGCAAAACCTAGTTGATAACCTGCAAAAGCTTGTCACTTGCTCAAAATGGATAGCTCATTCCTCAAAAGCAAGTATTTATGTCAATGAAAGTGTCAGTGTCATCAAAATAAAAAGTCCTGCTACCATTGTTTATGAACAAGATAGTCAAATTGCTTTGTCCTGTTTTCATTATGACACTTTACGCTGTAAATTTTTTTCAATGCAAAGAAGTCAGATTTTGGTGACACGTCCTGAAAATGCTCAAGACAGCACTATATTCTATTTGCACAGCCATTTGAAAACTACAGTAAAGTTAGACATCACTGCATTTAGTGAGTATCTGAGTACAAGACACTAAATATGTATGTTTACTGCAGATGCTCTTTACAATTCAAATTTATTTACAGCATTGTGCAAAATAATAAATACACCCTTATTTACAACAAACATAAACTCCCTTTGGGTAGAGCTGTGCACAACTGTAAACAATATTGCAGTACATATTGGAACTGAACCTACAACATACACAGCTCTGTAAATCATTCATGAAATTGTTCAATTTAGAAGACATTTTCAGAAAAAAAAAGTTTTACATTTTTAAAATAAAATGAGCTTGACAGATTTTGACAACTAGTTCAACATTTTGTATGTAATGACTCAAGTAATGAAATGAGGACTATTAGTTTTATATGGAATGACTATTCAGCATTCACAAGTTTAGTTCATTTTGACTGACATGACATAAGCAAGTGATAATGTTATAAACAGCAGAGAGTTGTATGAAAGCAATTGATGCATGTCCAAAAGCATTTACAATTTGCTGGAAGGAGTGAGAAACTGCCACTATGATGTGCACAAATGACTAATTGTTATGAGAAATACATTAACGGTTGTGCAAATGTAAATAGTGTTGTGAGAAATGCTCCAAAGCCACTGAGAAAAACTGTAATTACATGCGAATGAATGGAAGTAAATGGGGCGAAACGTGCATTGTGACCAGAGCTTATAAAGTAATTAATTGATTGATTAATTTCATTTTTGATTGCATAAATCATTTTTTATAAAAAAAAAAAAGTTAATGCAAATTTTAACATATGAACCACACTCCATAAAATTTATGCTATACAAAAAAATACATTTACTGTAAGTTGCAACCCAGGCTTATTCTGAAAACGTAGTCCCGTGGACGTTTCTGGAGACCGCAAATTATGTAGCCGGAGGTACGTGGCTTCATTTTGTTTTTTTAAACGAACACTACAAGGCGGTATGACGCTGTTACTTTTCGGGCTCACCAGCTGACCACTCACCTCAGTGTGGAGGGTTTTCCTGCCGCAACCAGTTTGTTCCGTTAGCTCGTCATGTTATGTCTGCGAATTTGAGACGCAGAGAGGAGTTGACCATGACGTCAAAAGATAAAATAAACAAGTAAATAACAGGGTGAGAATGCGGTAAAACCCAAAAACGTGGTAAAAATCAGACGAGAACTTTTGTTTTTCTGGACTGCTTTTGTAAACCGTCGGTTGGGTTCAGGGAAGTAAGTGGGTGGGCGGGTCAATCAATACAATTGGTTGGGTTTAGCGAGGTAGGAGGGTGGGTCAGTCAGTCGATTGGCCGGCCAGCCATTCAGTTAGACAGATAGACAATCAGTCGACAGCGGCCTCTGGTGGCTTTACATGAAAACAGCGGGCACGAACGGCACCCGCGAGAGAAATTTGAGATGTGAAAACGCGCACACAAAATTGCTAAAACAAAAATTGCAAAAATACGTACCTCCCTGGTCTCCAGAAACGTCTACGGGACTACGTTTCCAGAATGAGCCTGGGTTGTGATTTACACAGTTAATGTCCTTCCAGCTGCAACTCAATACTGGGAAACATCCATACACACTCGCATTCACACAAACACATACACAACGGCCAGTTTTAGTTTATCCAATTCACCTATAGCGCATGTCTTTGGACTGTGAGGGAAACGGCAGCACTCAGAGGAAACCCATGCGAACAGTGGGAGAACATGCAAACTCCACACAGAAATGCCAACTGACCCAGCCAGGACTGGAACCAGCAACCTTCTTGCTGTGAGGTGACAGTGCTAATCGTGTCGCCCCCTTATTGCTAACAGGTAACAGATAATTTTCACTTTTCTGAAGCCATAATTTTCAAGTATTCTGAAGCCATAGCTTTGTGTTGTTAAATGCTAATCCACAAAAGAAATGCATTAAAAGCATTGAAATATAATGTTTTTTCTCCATTATTATGGGTCTATGCATAAACAAAACATAATGTAAGTCACTATGACTGTAAATCCCTTTAATCTTGAATAAGCATATAAATAGTGATGGCTTTTTTATCGTTTGTAAACAAAATTGAAATAGAAAACACATAATAAAGTAGCCCATGCTTGTTTAGAGCTTCACAAGGTTTATGCCTTGAGCAAATGATGACAGATTTCTTATGTTTGGGTGGTCCTTTAATGCAATGAGGTTGTTAGGATGAGGAATTGTGGAAACCCTGGAGAGAAAGATGGTAAGAGGCCAGTCATGCTATAAATACATATGCTCATAATTCTTAAGGACAGTGGCAGAGGGAAGATTTGTCATAATTAGGCTTATTTAATTCTGCACAGAGAACTTAACCAGCCGGCTGGGGCAACTCTACGTCTCCTCTTTTCTCCTCTGTAGCCTCACTTTTTTTTTTATTTGACTCCAGCATTCATCATATTTCTGGCCTTTCTGCTGTTACCTTTGTGTGAGGGTTATGATGAAGAAGGGCCTATAAACCTCCCAGTGTCTCTCAAATGAGATTAGAATGGCTCTGCTCGCAGGGGAAACCCTTCACTGCACTATGTGCTCGAGTTTCAATTTCTGCCCTACAGGAGCTTGTGGTGACAGGAAACTGGCACTGTGAACACAGACCTTATGCTTGGAGTTCAATTCAACATAAGGCAATACAGTAGGTAATAAGATGATGATAATGATGATGAGGGTGGGGTGTAAGGTTATAACTTGAAGATAAGCAATAGGTGTAGTAACAATCGTATTTGCACAGCTAAAAATTGCAGGTCATATTCAGTCATATTGCAGGTCATTCTCTCAGCCAAGTGTGAAAAAGTGCAAATTTTGAAAGTGGGCAGCTTTGCTTTGCTTTACTCATATTTCTACGATCTGTATAGATCTCTATATACTATATAATCCGTAAAAAAAAAATAAAACAGCAGTTGTGGACGACATTGTAAAGTAAATGTTTTGAATGCTGTCCATTTAGGTGCAGTATGTAAGTTTGACATCCAATGGTTGAACTAGGTATTGCACGTCTGGTTCTAAACACATGCAAGTGCAGGTGTCCAGATTGAGACATTAACAGGAGCATGCCTGACTATCAAGTCTAAAGGCTGATTTAAGGCTGATTTAAATCATGTTCTAAATAAAAGCAACGTACGCGATAGATTTCCATACTAAAAGGAGCTTTTGTCCTAACCTACACCTGAAATTTACATTTTAGAAACGGCTTCTATTTCTTGCAGCTGAACAACAGGATAAACTGACAATTATCATCTCAGGTTTAACTCATGAGCTTTATTCAGTGTTTAATGCTAATAATGTGAGTTTGAACGCCATTTCACATGACATTTATTGCCATACTACTGAAAGCAGCAGCAGATAGTTCACCTCAGGTCTTAAAAATAAAATAAACCGGTTAAAATTAAACTTAAAATTAAACTTTAGAATTGTGGTTGTGCAAACCAACACTTATCAGTGATTTAGCATGTACATTTAATGGTGTTAAAGAGGTTTAATATGAACTAATTAGATTATAAACCTTACCATTTTGTTGGAGTGCAGTAAGCGCACTATTCTGTGCATTTTAATGGCCGATTTAAATTTCTGTCATGTTTCGTCTGGTGCAAACAGCCAAATTGCTTATCACTGCAAATATCATCAGGTAGCGTGTTGTTAGAACACGGGGTTGTAATGTAACCTGCTCGCCTAACGTTTACGTTCGTAGTTATATTATTTCGCTCACGGACACACATTTTAAAAGCCTTCATATAATTGAATTCAATTCACCTTTATTTGTATAACGCTTTTACAATGTGGATTGTGTCAAAGCAGCTTCACATAGAAGATTATAGTGAATTGAAAGTGTCAGTTCAGTTTTAAAAGTTTAAGTTCAGTTTAGTTCAGTTCAGGTCAGTGTGGTTTAATAGTCACTGCTGAGAGTCCAAACACTGAAGAGTAATCCATCGATGCGCAGCTCTACAAGTACCATGCAAGCCAGTGGTGAAAGAGGCGAGGAAAAAAACTTACCAATTGGCGTAAGTGAAGGATAAAAACCTTGAGAGAAACCAGGCTCAGTTGGGCACGACCATTTCTCCTATGGCCAAATGTCTTGTGCAGAGCTGCAGTCTAGGCGCCGGAAGCTGGTGAACGCTGGACGCTGTCCCTGGAGGTCACAGAAATCAGTCTTATGCTCTCCACTCCTCCATGACCACCACAGCTGCCACTCAGGAAACGGCCTGGTCCAGGATTGTGGAACCCTGGGATCATCTCTTCACAGGTCTTGGATAGCATCAGTGGTGCTGTATAATCTCTGGGGGCCTTGGGATGAGTATCCCCAGGTGAAAATAGAAAATAAAGAGAATAATTATGACTTCATGACTGAATGAATGAAATACGCGGTTTTCCACCAAGGCAACCTAGTTAACCTAGAGCTGAAAATTAATTGGATGAATTGGCAGTGGGCAGGTTAAAAGAACCAAAACAAAGACAGACATTCCAGCATGTAACTCTCATTTTCAAAGCAGAATATCTGACTTCAGCATTGTTTTTCAGATAAACAAGAATGTTCACTTAGCATGTTTCTGAAATATCTGCAAACATATCATGGCACTTTTATGCTTTAGAAGAGTTAAAAAGTTACATACAGCACATTTAAAGATTAAAGTCAGTTTGTAAATGCTCCATATTACCTCTCTTCAAAGGACACAGAACGTTTAATGGGAGCTGTTGTTCAGCGGTGGAAGCAGACTACAGTTGCAACATTTAGCAATGTTTCTAAAAGATTGATAGTAAATAAATGTGTCAGGTAAAAGCGTCTTATGTCTGTGCACATGCGCAGTACTGAATGAAAATGTTTTCAGTTGTTTTAGTGTGGATGATGGAAATCTGAAATGTAGATAACAGAAAGAATTGAAACAATAATGTGGACATGGAAAATGTATCCGGATTACTGTAGACGTAGCTTTAATTGCAAGTGTATTATGTTATACACTTGATAAAAAGAGTCTGCAGAAACACATTAATTGACATTCTTTGTAAGTGTCACAAGAGGAGAAAAGCCACGCCCATTAGTGATGATCTCGCCCTCATTAGCATAGCAAATTAGTTTTGTTTTTGCATCTGTTGCTATGCTGACACACAAGCATTTGTAGCTCCGCCCTTTTTTGGATAGAAGGCTGGGAGCACAATCTCATTTGAATTTAAAGCAACAGTCACCAAAACAGCATGATTTAGATTAATGCATTAAAGGAACAGTTTCAAAGAGTTATAAAACCTTATGTGTGGAGTATTTTGAGCTGAGACTTCACATACACACTCTAGGGACATCAGAGACTTATTTTACATCTTCTAAAAAGGGGCATAATAGGTCTCCTTTAAAACATTTGGGATAATGGAAGTCAGCAAAATAACACTGTTCTAGTGGTTTTATACATACTGCTAGTATGTATGACTTCTTTGGTACCTGTTTATCCTTCTTTGAGCTTGAAAAGTCTGAAAGAGTCAGACAAAGAAAACTGGAATGATATGCGAGTGAGAAAATGATGAAACCACACATCATCTACACTTGGAGCGTGATTCCTCAAGAAGTGACAGACAGACGGTTTAATCCTATTCGGCTATTTGAATATGATTTCAAATGTGACAGACTTTTTTTTTTTTTGTAGTGAATGAATAATACAGAAATCAGTCAAGGGCATGATCTTTAGTAGTAACGGTGTGTTAAATTTTTATCACAATCTGTCTGAGAAACAGACCTATGATCATTTTACATAGATTATTGGATTGTTGTTTTATTTCTTTAAAATGCTAATTACTAAATGGTGACACAGTAGCTCAGTGATTAGCACTGTTGCCTCACAGCAAGAAAGTTGCTGGTTTGAGTTCCGGCTGGGCTAGTTGGCATTTCTGTGTGGAGTTTGCATGTTCTCCCCATGATGGGTTTTATCCGGGTGCTCCGGTTTCCCCCACAGTCCAAAGGCATGTGCTATAGGTGAATTGAATAAACTAAATTAGCCATAGTGTATGAGTGTGTATAGATGTTTCTCAGTACTGGGTTGCAGCTGGACGGGCATCCGCTGTGTAAAATATTAGCTGAATAAGTTGGGGGTTCATTCCACTGTGGTGACCCCTGATGAATAAAGGGACTAAGCCGAAGGAAAATGAGTGAATGAATGAATAATTACTAAATGAAAGATATACAGTTGTTATTATTAACCATCCTGTAAAGTATTTATTCCTTTTTAAATATTTCCCATCTAAGAGACGAGATGGTAAATGTAACCACGTAAAAAATAGTTTAGATAACATTTCTGATAACTAATTTCCTTTATCATTGCCATGATGATAGTACATAATATTTGACTAATTTTGTTGCAAGATACAAGCATTAAGTGCGATTTAAAGGCTTAACTACACTACTTGACAAAAGTCTTGTCATCTATTCAAGTTTTATGAACAACACATAATAACTTGACTTCTAGTTGATTATTTGGTATTAGAAGTGGCTAATATGAAAGGCCTCTAGATTACGCTTATTTTACCAAAATAAATTATGATCATGCCTTGATTTTTAATTATTTACTTAGGACAGAAACGTCTGACTTTGCTTAGACAAAAGTCTTGTCACTTAACAGAAGTACAGTATAGAATATAAAGTCATGCTGCAGTGGAAAAAGAATGAATATTGTGTATGACACCCATGAGCTTGGAGGACTGCATCCATACAACTCTGCAATGACTCAAATAACTGATTAATGAAGTCATCTGGAATGGCAAAGAAAGCGTTTTTGCAGGACTCCCAGAGTTCATCAAGATTCTTTGGATTCATCTTCAATGCCTCCTCCATCTTACCCCAGACATGCTCAATAATGTTCATTACTGGTGACTGAGCTGGCCAATCCTGGAGCACCTTAAGCTTCTTTGCTTTCAGGAACTTTTGTGGCGGCTGAAGTATGAGAAGGAGTGCTATCCTGCTAAAGAATTTGCCCTCTCATGTGGTTTGTAATGTAATGGGCAGCACAAATGTCTTGATACCTCAGGCTGTTGATGTTACAACAGGAAACTATGTAAAAATTTCATTGCTCACTAAGGAAATATTAAAGTACTAACAAAGACATAACCAAACTGTAGCTAGCAAAGTTTGCTTGATTCACATGCCAAATAAGAGATAAAAAAGCAATGTTAAAGATTACAAAATGAAAAAATATGAACATATCCTTGCTCTGTTACATCACTAAGGATATTCAATCATTAATTTTCCTTCAGCTTAGTCCCTTATTTATCAGGAGTCACCACAGCATAATGTTTTACACAGTGGATGCTCTTCCAGTCGCAACCCAGTGCTGGGAAACACCCATAAACTTACATTCACATACTGACAGTTTTGTTTACCTAATTTACCTGTACCGCATGTCTTTGGTCTGTGGGGAAACCGGAGCACCTGGAGGAAACCCACGTCAACACGGGGAGAACATGCAAACTCCACAAAGAAACGCCAACTGACCCAGCCGGGACTCGAATTCGTGACCTTCAACTGTATTTTGCTATTGGTAAATGCTGTAAACATAACCAAAACTTAGCTAATATAGTTTGCTTAATTCCTATGCAATACTAACACTGACAATACTGATTTAACCAAGCATGTAACTGAAGGCAGACTTAAAGATTATCAAAAGTGACGCGCTGCTGAGTCCCCGACCCCCTTTAGGGCTTCTTACTCCACAACTTATATTTCAGAAGCATTTTGTACATCCCAGCACATTTGCTGGCATCAATCTTTTGTGCCACCCACTTGAAATCTGTAGACAAGGCCTGATGCTTGTTCCTCTGCGGTGAGGGAAACGCCAACATGCATTATACTGCTGCAGAGTGTCACATATCAGCTGCGACACAAAGAAGGGGGAGATCAGTGTCATTCTGTATCAGGCTGCAACGTTTCTGCCATAGTCAATGCCAGAAAGAGCTTCCATAAAAAAACAGCGTTCACTCTGGTTTTATGCTATTATTTCTGCTTTATTTTAACTCAGCAGACTGAAAAGGAATTGATCTACAAAGTATTTTCGCCAAGAAGTTGCATGAATGTGGATGGATTTTACACATTAAAGGTTCAATTTTTTCATTAAAATATGCATAAACAACTAGAAGAGTGTTATTTTGCTGACTTATGTAGTAACGAATCACGTAATGATTCGAAGAATGTTCAAATTTAGAGAAATAAGCAATTTTAACTGGTGACATACACTGTAAAAAATATCTGTTGAATAAAGGCTGATTTATACTTCTGCGTCAAGCATATGCGTATGTTCTGGTGCAGCCTACGCAATGACGCATAGCCCTCGCCATGGCTGCTAACTACGCTGAAGTGCACCTCTCAAAAAATGTAACTACACGTTGCAAGCTCTGTGATTGGTCAGCTTGGTAGCGCTGACGAGTGTGGGCGGAGGTGAGAGCCGCGCGAGGCCGATGCAGCGTGTTTTTACAAGTGTGGAGTCCCGTGAAGGAGCTCTAGATGAAAACTGTTGTTTTGTTGCACGCCCGCCGATTCCCACTTCTGAATGAGCAAGTTTAAGCCACTTGTACATAGAGTGGAGGAACTATGACGTCAATTTGTATGCAAAAACCCGGAAGCGAGTTAGCATTTTAACAGTTCCGGTTCCCTCATCCCAAAGTCAATGGGTTGTTTTAATGGGATTTCAGTTAAATCGCTTAAATAAGGTTTGCGGCTAACACAAACTCAAGATACTTTCACGTTTTATTCTACGACATAAAACACATTAGTTACATCACACTCTTGATTTTTTAAATTGGTTACGCTTCTTTAAAAAAACGAGTGCTATCGAGTTGCTAAATGGGTCTACAGGCGGCGTCGGAGACATTATACGTCATCAAGCTGAACTGGTCTGGAATGCAGCTCGCTTGTGTTCGGCATTTGGATTTGTCTGTCATTTAAGTATTTTCATGAATATTATTTTATTATTTGTAGTATTTTTCAAATTGGGAATTCATATTGTGTGTACATAATTCCTTCACTTGTTAAGATCATCAAGACAGATTAATTTGTTGATCATTTATTTAAATAAAACAATATTATGGGAATACTGCTTACCAGTACTGCCTGTCTCTTTCCTGCTCTCAGTAATGCAAACGTCTGAATAAATGTGTAAAAAATACAAACATTATTATTATTATTAAATGTCATTTTAACGTGATCGATACATTTTTCATAGTTTTTTTTTCTTCATCTAAACACATTTAACTCTGTCATAACTGCAATATTTACACTCCTTAAAACGTGTATAGCATGTATAGGCTGCCTTGTGCTGTACTTTGTTGCAAAAAAGAATATTGAATGTTGTTCTGTGTTCTGTGTTCATGATGGGACTTGCAGGCATATAGACTTGTCCCTCACGCCTCATTTCTGTCATCTAAGGTAAGCGGGCTGTGTGCACGCGAGCAATACAGTTATTTAAATATATCTTGTGATAAAACTATGTAGACACATTTATACATACAGTTTAAAAACTTTCAACAACCGTAAAGAGAAACAAAATGTATTTCCCACATAAAAACCATCTAAAGACACATAGGTCTATGTGTTTTTGTGTAATTATTTGTTTATAATATATAGCGTGGATTATAATATAATAAACCGAGAGAGTAAATCTTTCTCATGGACCATATTTCTAAAAAAATAAACCCGAAAAGTTGTCTGTAGCAGGATGGTGCTGATGTTACAGGTGAGCGCCCTGAAAGCACCGTAGTCCATTTATAGCCTAATGTTAGCTTTCAGTTCTTGCCTTTGCATTTAAGATCCAAAAGTGCTAAAAGATGTATTTTCGTGTAAGGATTATCCGGCTGGACAAAACGTGAAAGTGTAATGAACAGTGTTTGAACACAGAGCTCCTTATTTGCAATCTTCGAAAAGCCTATGGGAAAATCCTATGAGGATTTTATCGAGGGAACCCGTTTTATGCTAGCAGTTGATTAGCCTACAAAGTGACATCATAGTTCCTCCACTCTATTAAGGTAGCATTCAGAAAAAAACAAAACACCAGTGAAGGAACTCAACACAGAGGAACATAAACACCTACTGCCAACTAGCGTTTCAGAAATGTTATTGCAGAGCAACACAAATAGCGTGCTGAAGAATAAATGCACGGCTATTATGGGATATTGATCTCTGCTCTGTCAACTTTTGATGTTGAAAATTCAACTCTACAGTTTAACAGTGACATATTGACGTTTTAGTAGTTTGAAATAATGTATACGAAATAGAGAAATAAGTCTGTAAAATGACAGAAAATGCACTGGCAGCTTTTTTACAAGAATGTTGTACCCTCATATACAACACCAACCCAGATGATGAATCACTTTAAACTATTAAAAATAATAATAAAAGTCATCTTTTTCAAAGTTTTAAGGTTTAAAGTTGTTGCAAGAAAGATCAAGGTTCCATAAAGCAATTCAAAAGCACAAATAAAATAGAAAAAATAATGTAAAAATTGAAAAATACAAACATGAATCGCAAAATACTGAAAACTGCTTTACAGATATTTTTTACAGTGTACTAATGACGTCACAATTTCCGGTTTGGTTTTGTAGAAATCCAAATGATTTACTAAAATAATTTATTTTGTAGTTTTAAATGTATTTAAACTTTCTTGCCACGTCAAACTCATCTATGGGATCCAATTTCCTCCAAAAGTATAGTGGTCATGGATCGAAAAATAGTAAGCGTAATAGAGGTGTGAACCTACACTGGTCTCACGGTTCGGTTCGGTTACGATTATCATGCCATCAATTCGGTTCAATTCGATATCTCGGTGCATCACGGTGCATTGACGATGCTTTCCATACACAATTTTATGTTTTATTTCTCAGCACAAGAAAAATGTATAAATATATTTATATATTATTTGTAATTCAATTTTGTCCTTTAATACAAACAGTCAGATATATGAACTGTACCTTTAAAAAACTCAAGTACAAGAACAGAACAGCATGAGCGTTCATAGTAAATAAACAAACGTAAACATCCTGCTAGCTTACTGAGCCTTGTCAAGCTAGTTTATACACCCCTATGATTGGTCACATGCTCAACAGAAAGGGCTGCAATTGGCTCTAATGCTCTGGCGCTGTTCATCAATGATAAACACTGATAAACAGCATCGACGATCACAGCTGATCCATGATAGACGGAGTGGACAAAACTCGCTCTGCAGACACGCTCGTGTCTGTATGCAGAAGTATCTCTGTAAGCCGAGAGGAGAGAAAAAAAAAAGTCACGCCAGCAGGTTAAATGGGCCATAGTGAAAGAGAGAAATGGATTTACTTTCATTTTCTCAATCACAGTGAAATAGGGGCTTCTGCTGTTCAGTGTCAGTGAAAGACTGTCCAGCAAACACACACACAGTTTAATAACTCACGCTCGCCTCCCTCGCTATAGAAAGCTACCGCGACATAGCGCATATGTGATAAATGACATCAGTACGTAATAGCGGCTTATGATTAATACTGAACCGATACAGAATTGTCCGTGTCTGCATCGCGGTGCACCGAAGAAACAATTCATTTTGACATGCCTAAAGTGTAAATAAAAGTAAAATTGAAAACACATGCAAAATTATAAAGCATAAAAACAAAAACTAAATGCAGAAAAAGAAACGATGAGGTGACGTATCGAAAGATAATAAGCATAAATCAGAAAAAAAACATGGTTCAAATGAAATTGCACAAAGTTTTCTAAAATTGCAAACTAAATCAGCTTTTTGCTCATGTTTTATTTGTTTTTTGTCCTTATGCTCTTTTCCCTTTACTATATTGTTTCCACATTCTGTAATTGCATTTCCAAAATTCAAGTTTCATTATAATCACAGCAATCTTCAGTGTCATCATTGATTTACAATTTGAGATTGACAGCTACTTCTCTAGCCAGTCAGTCGAAGGGGACGGAAACATGAACAGGTGCCTTATGGGACGTTCTCACCAGATGCAGCTTGCGCGTGTCAAATTTGCTTAATTCGCACAGAAAATTTACTTTACATTACCAACCATACCAATAACAGGCACTACATCATAATAACACCCATACTAGAGCAAGCTTCTGATTGGTTAATGTGGTGCGAATGTCTGTTAATGTTCAGATTTTCAGAGTCAAGTGATTCGCACGAATCATGTCATTCGTATTACCTCATTCACATGTATAGTGCCGCAGGATGAATATTCATGTCTTTGCATTGACTTACCATGTAAATCACTCACGCTTCATCCGCATCTGGTCTGAATGTACCATAACAGTATATGAGCGTATAGGTTATACTTCAATACTTTTGACAAAAATTGTATTCCATACTCGTCTTTCAGCATTAATTGCTTCAACAGACTCACTTCAATGGTTTCTGCTTCTTTCGTACTATCTTGATAATACGTTTTAAATACTTTAGTTCATCCGTGAACATGATTCCTGCAGGAGTCCTATAGGATGTAATAAAAATGACAGCTCTCACGTTTCCACACTCACAAGCATCATCAAACTATGTCTATGTTTGTTGTGAATACACGCCCTCTAGTGGTGAAAATTACACACTGTGCCTTTAAATATGAAATGTTGTATTTTATTGTAAAACATAATCTAATATATAAATCTCCAATATGTTTAAAAATATAAAACATTATAATCTGTGTGTATCATAAAATAGTTTTATTCAGTGTATTTCTTGCAGTTATTAACGATGTTTGTTCATAGCTTGAATGTCAATGTGTTTCCTATGCTGTACAGTTTGTTCTGTTGGATACAGTGTGCTGATCAGGCTCATGATTTTAACCTGGCTGATGATAAAACAGGATGAAAAAAAATCCTGTAGGCTGGAGGAGGAACCTGAGCCAGATCTAGAGAAGAGAATATCACATAGACGAGGGGGTGGACTCTATTGACTTGCTGGTTGTTGCAGTCACCTGACACCCACTAAAAATCTATCCAAACACCTACACTAAATGTTTTGTTTCATAATCCAAAGTGTATATGTAGTAAAATTTAAAAGTGCTATTTATTTGGTTAAATCAACCTGAATACATAGGTCTAACTAATTCATTTGTGTAACATATAAATACTTTCCCTAAATGGGTCATGAAGTGGAAAATTGAAATGTTCTTCATATAACTGGATACTCAACAAGAAAAACACATTGAACATTTCAAAGGTAACCACAGAGGTTAAATAAAATGTTAATTATTTTCTATCATTTTCTAACATTGATAAATAATAAAGTAGAATAAAAGAGATTTTTATGGTCATTGATTTGAAACAACACAAAACTATTTAGCAATTCACGTGGTTTGACATAACAGACCAACATGTATAGATGCAAATAATATAAAAATCAACAATAACAGAGATATTACAGACGTTATTAAGGACAGGAGTTAGTGATATACTACAAACTGGAGCATAAGGTCATTGTACTTTAAAAATATTGTATTTTACTAAAAACTTTATCATTTGTCCAAAAATATCTCTTTATTAAAAAAAAAATCTGCCCCAAATGCCACATATATAACTTGGATGTTCTTAGACTGAATCAGAATACAGATTTCGGTCCCTTTTTAGTGTCATTAAAGTGCCTACACTAATTCCACATATTAAAAAAAAAATTTGTTTATTTATATGAAGAACACAATGTGCTATATTTTAAAGCTGTAAGTAATATATCTGTTATATTTAATTATTGTTGAACCTGCATAATGTATGTATGCATATTTTTCTAACCAGGCATACGATGTCTGAGCAGCTCGCATATGTGCTTTGAATCACTTTTGCACTACTTAGTTTGTCCACAAGGTGTCAGTAGTGAACGGGGTTGTTGTTTGATTCGGTTGGAAAAGAAGCAGAAAGATGGAACAACAACAGCAACAATGAAGACGGCAACAACCATAAACAGAAATCATATACAGGTATTTATAATGACTGCAAAGTGCATTTTCTAAAAAGTTATGAATTATGATGTTCTTGATTTGTAAATTGCACACAAATATTCATTCGATTGTTTGATTCTAACAATACTTTGAAAAATACGGGAGATTGGAGATAGTTAATACCTTTTTAATTTCAATTTAGTTACATTTGCTTGGGCTTCACTGATGTTAGAACTAACCAAGGGTTTTGTTGTTATAAAGTCTTGTAGCCATGAATTTGCTCACCTTACAGACAGCAGCCAAAACATTAGCACCAACAACATGCATTAGAAATAGCTACACAGACACACATTTGACATTATTTAACTTTAATGTGTTTAACAACAAATACAGAATTGCTATCCCCCAAAAATAAGTTAAAGGTGCAGTAGGGTATTGTCTTCAGAAACATATTTTTGTTGTGCTGGTTTAAAGTCTCTTCACATTCCAATAGTAATGATTAAAGTAAATAATCTAAATTTATTTATATGTGTTCTTATATTCTGGGTAAGGCATAAGACAAAAAAATGTTCATCCAATTAAGTTTTTTCAGGCCGATAATTCCTAAAATTCTGATAAGTAGCCCATGCACAGCCATTCATACAGATCTGCCATTTGCGCGTGCATGCACATTTACCTGCACACGAGAGAGAGAGGGAGAGGGAGAGAAAAAGAGAGAGAGTGAGAGAGAGAGAGAGAGAGAGAGAGAGAGAGAGAGAGAGAGAGAGAGAGAGAGAGAGAGAGGGAGAGACCAATAAAAACAGATGCTGAATCAAAACCTTAAAAATCCTGTATCAATATTTAAGTTACTTTTGCATGCTGGAGGAAGGATGACACCATGGCTGAAGTATTTCTTTTAAACTCTTGTAGTCAATGGTATTGTATTGTAATGAATGGGTTATATGCTTCCAGCGAAAGATTGATGTGACTATTTTCAGTTTCATAAAGGACCTTTAACAGCATCGATAATGTTGATTTTTATTTAGTTTAAAGAGCCCCTATTATACATTAAAAAGGGTCATATTTTGGTTTTAAGGGTCTCCAGCAACAGGCTGATATGCATGCAAACCCCTCCTTAGCGCAAAGCTATACTGCGCTGATTGGACCGATGACAGCCTGTTGCGATTGGTCATCAGCGTTCAGCACGAGACAGTGAAATGCCGATCGCAGCTGCCACCCAAAACACGCTTCATAGTAGTTACTAACACCATAGTACACAATACCCGGTTCTCAACAGTGTTATCAGGCCATAGAGGCGACCTAGGCGGACGCCTTGGGTGGCAGAATAGTGAGGGCGGCGTCCGTGAACCCCCTGGTCCTTACTTTGTTCTGCAACACCCACCCCCTCCCTCCCTGTCCTCATTTTCATCTGTGAATTGGTCTTTTTCTTTTTCACTTTCAGGCTGAGGGCAGCATGATCGACGTTCGCCTAGAGCGCCAGTTCAGCTTGCTCCAGCCCTTAGTGTTATTCAGACACCTCACCCCATTTGGAACCTTGACCGCTGCACGTGTGTAAGAACAGCTGATGGTGGCCATAGCAATGACAAACGGCAGTGGAACGCGAGCTCACCACCGCATTTTAATCTGTAAACAAACTGGCACGTGTCGCGTTTTCAACGTGGCATTAGACGCGATATGAGAATATAAAAAGTTAACCAGATACAGTACATGCGGTTACAAGTAACAAAACACAATTAAATACATAATTTGCAAGCTAGAGAAAACAAGGAGGCAGCCATGGTAATGCACTTACTTGTGAAATGGAGGTAAAAAACTAATCCATTGATCCATGTACTGACAAAGTCCCTTACATCAATAGTCTTTTCTGATCCTTCCTTTAGCAAACGGCCGACGAATGCCCCGTTGTAAGTGTGTAGATTCCAGAAGCACTCGAACTGCACAGCATCTTCACGACTTGTTTCAACTGAGCTATGTTGATCTTCCTCTTTTTCTTTGCTACTGTGTTGGTGGGCGGGGCCGCAAGTTTAAATTTCCCCAGATTTGCGCGCACAACAAATGGGCGGGGCTTATGTTTTGTATCCATGTCACGCCGAAATGGCTAAAGACCCATTATCACGACAATTCATTCACACCACTATGAGTTGACTTTTTTATAGATGAATCAACAGTTTTAAACACTGTCCACTTTCAGATGTAGGTCTTAGCTGGATATTTCACTTAGAGCTGTGTTACACAATACATGGAAGGTCATTCTCAAAAACTCATAATATAGGCTCTTTAATAACAAAACATCAGTGAATATCGCTATTCCGCCTAGCGTGATTTACTGAGCTGAAGTTAGTCTTATATTCACATTGGTTCATTTTTGAACAATGACAACCTGTGATGCGCTCCCTATAGTGTTTACCATGCAATAGCATGAAAGTATGGCTTAGTAATAAGTGTAATTCATGCACCCCGCTGGCCAACCACTAAGTATACAGTAGTCACTTTAGGACAAAGCGTGTAAGAGAGTGAGACAGTGATCCTTGCATGCATGAAATATTGCACATTATGACAAGTTTTGCTTGCTACACGACTCAAATTGTGCTAGATATAGATTTTGTTTGGAATTGTAGTATAATAAAGTACTGTAAACATTCGCAAACTGGCGACTGACATGATCTAGTGGGTCTCTGTCATATTTAATGTGCACATTTATGATATCTGGAGGCTTGGCTTTGGATGGCGGTGGAAACAAAGGCATTTTGGCAGATCACCTACTGCCCGGTCTAACATTTGTTGTGTCTGTAACAGGACTCTACATGGATGTGAATGGATGTGTTATTATGCCGTGACTGTTGCTCAGTGAAGTGATTGGTGGTCTTAATAACATCCATAATACAGCCATAATAACATCCATATCTCAGCAGGGTTCTTCATGGTTTTGGGTCCCCTTGAAACGTTTCTGTTGTGTTACGTTGGTATTTGCAAGTGTCGTGACTAATTGCAGTGCGTTTCTTCAGTTGTTTGTGTTGTGACCAATTGCTGTGCATTTCTTTGGTTGTTTGTGTTGAGAGAATTTGCCACATTTGTGCTGTCAAATGTATATAGATCTTTTCTTTATTTGCTGGTGTTTTTTGTAATTGCATGTGCTTTCTTAAATTGCAGCACGTTAAGCTCTCTCGGCCACCATATAAAACAGATCATGAAAGGAACATTCAAAAAGCAACTCATGTAAACAGCTTCATCATATTATTGTCTTATTCAGATTGAAGCAAATCATTTGATTACTGATGTCCATGTAAACGTAATCACTGATTTTAGATGCATGATCAGAAAAGCGTCATCATATTTTCCATTTTCAACATTTTTTAAGTCAATGCATAAACTTTAAGTGTCTTTATTTGTTTCTGTAAGAATAAAGTTTTACTTGATTGATTTATGGAGAAGAAATCCCAGTCCGCAGCAGGCCATCTGTGAAAGGCTCCATCTGCTGACTGCTGATTATAACATTGATCGTAAAAGCAATGTGTTGTGTTT
>CAIGQZ010034999.1:7049143-7059991 GCA_903798205.1 Danio tinwini | reverse complement strand
TATTATTATTATTATTATTATTATTATTATTATTATTATTATTATTAGTATGATTAATTAGTAATTATTAAATATTGTTATTATTTTTATTATTATTGTTTTTATTATTTTTATTCGGATTATCATTATTTTCTGTTTATTATTATTATTAATATTTTTGTTATTATTATTATTTTTTTTTGTATTTATTATTTTATTTATATTATTGTTGTTGTTTATTATTATCTTTATTATTATTATTATTGCTATTATTATTATTATTATTATTGTTGTTGTTATGATTGTTTTATTCATATCATTGTTTATTATTATTATTATTATTTATTATTTTTTAAACAAGACTAGGAGTGTGCAAAATATTGTTTTCAAATCTAAATAATTTGACAAATGTTATCCACTGACATAGATAAAACCTAATGAAAAAGCAAATGCTGTTGGCTTCTGTTAAGACAGTTTTGTTTATTGTTACTTACAAATGTGCACTGCATGCACTTGAGCTTGGCTTCTTATACAAATAATGATTTCCTCCACCACAACACTTCCTAAGTGCCAGAGTCCTGTTTGTTAGGAATGTTCCCGCTGTTGTGCAAAGTTTGTATCCAAGCAACATTGTTTTGTTTAGTTCCAATAGTATCCTGAAATGTATCTCAAGTGTTGCTATTGATCTCTGCTCTGACAATTTATGATGTTGTTAATGGTAATGTGACTTTTTATTGGCATTTCTAGTAGTTTGAAATTATAGTCTGGATTGGTTGTAAATTACTGTAAAAAAATAACGAGCTGTCATTGCCTTTTTCTGTAGTTTTACTAATTTCTTTCTTTCTATATACTATTTATTATGCAATGCATTATTTCAAATTATTAAACATGCCAATAAAAGTAACTTATTGTTTGTAAGTGATACATGAATATTACTGTAGGTCTGTTTTGATAGTTTACACCAAAAGTTATATAAAAATGTTACATAAACAATATATTTTTGAAAAAAAAAACTGAAAACCGGCTTGATAAATACTATGGAAGTCAATAATTATCTCACTAATTATATTGCTTTCTTCAAAAAATCTTCTTTTGCATTTAACAAAATGAGTGTTTAAATAGGGTAGGCAATTTCGAAGAGGCCAGCAGTTGCTAAAGCTAAAGCTAAATATCCTGCCACCCTCAATATTCACTGTCCAATGCTACCTCCTACAAAACACATGAATGCAAACTGGGAGTTGCAGACCTGAGACCAGAAGTGACAAGATGAGGTACTCATCAAAGTCCATAATATTAAAGTAGCAACATAATAAGGTGCATGTCCAACAAAGCACTTTATTACCATGTATGGATATTTTTTTCTATTGGTTTGAATGAGAGCGCTGCATTTTTGTAAATGAACTCAAATGGGTTTTGACCAAGTGAAGGGTGAGTAAAAGATGACAGACTTTCATTTTTGGGACAACTATGCCTTCAAAGTCAGTCTTATATTCAGCAAAAACATTTCAGATTTTTGCATGCAGAAACCAAAATGCTATTTTGTTCAAATGTATCACAACAAACTTTCAGATGACACATTTGTCCTGATTTAAACTCACCTCATCAGTTATTTTAGGCTGCAACGTGTTCTTGAGCATCCTGTCCTTTTGATAGTTGGACTTTGTGACATTGTGTCCTGCTTTTGGTTCATTTGGATGTCTTTGGTCAGTTTTAAGGTCATACCTCAGTCGAAGTGCACTATTGTTTGGAAGCAGACACAGAGATATTTCTGAAACATTTCTGCAGTGCAAGATTTGGATGATGGCATTATTTTCACATACAAAAATGTACTGATTTAAGTCATTCATTCATTCTTTTCGGCTTAGTCCTTTTAACAATCTGGGGTCACCACAGTGGAATGAACCGCCAACTTATCCAGCATATGTTTTATGTAGCGGATGCCCTTCCAGCTGCAATCCATCACTGGGAAACATCCATACATACTCATTCACAGACATACACTACGGACAATTTAGCTTACCCAATTTAACTATATATCGCATGTCTTTGGACTGTGGGGGAAACCGGAGCACTCAGAGGAAACCCACGCCAACACAGAGAGAAAACTCCACACAGAAATGCCAACTGGCAAACTAGCGACCTTCTTGCTGTGAGGTGACAGTGCTAACCACTGAGCCACCATGCCACCCCTAAATATTTAAAGATTTAATACAAATTAAATATTAAATGAATATCATTAGGTGACGCAGTGGCGCAGTAGGTAGTGCTGTCACATTACAGCAAGATGGTCGCGGGTTCGAGCCTCGGCTGGTTCAGTTGGCATTTCTGTATGGAGTTTGCATGTTCTCCCTGTGTTCACGTGGGTTTCCTCCGGGTGCTCCATTTTCCTCCACAGTCCAAAGACATGCAGTACAGATGAATTGGTTAGGCTAAATTGTCCGTAGTTTATGTGTGTGAATGAGTGTGTATGGATGTTTCCCAGAGATGGGTTGCAGCTAGAAGGGCATCCGCTGCATAAAACATATGCTGGATAAGTTGGCGGTACATTCCTCTGTGGCGACCCCAGATTAATAAAGGGACTAAGCCGAAAATAAAATGAATGAATGAATTAATTAATTGATACAGTGTATTTTTCAGTGTATTGCCCCCAATTTTTTGAGTATTGGAAAAAAAATAATATAGTAGCTTAAGACTTATGGTAACTTGTTTTTTTGCTCTGGGATCACATTTATCCACAATAAGCCACATAAGGGGTGACATGGTGGCTCAGTGGTTAGCACTGTCGCCTCACAGCAAAAAGGCTGTTGGTTCGAGCCCTGTTTCTCTGTTGAGTTTGTATGAACTTCTCGTGTTGCCGTAGATTGCCTCCGGGTGCTCCCTGCAGTCCAAAGACATACTATAAGTGAATTGAATAAACTATAGTCATAGTGTATGTGTGATTGAGTGTGTCCCAGTACTGGGTTGCAGCTGGAAGGGTATCCGCTGTGTAAAACATATTTACTCCGCTGTGGGGACCCCTGATGAAAAAAGGGACTAAACCAAGGGAAAATTAATGAAACCACACTAACAGAAATCCAAACAAAACCCAACAAGCGTAAACATACCTTAAAATTCATTACATACTTGGCATCTTATGATGTCAACACTTACAATAACAAAGAACCAACTATATAATTCTATTTAATTATATAATATATTCTATTTAAATATATAATATTTAAATATAATATTTATTCTATTTATATATATATAATATATTAAATATATTTGATAATTCTAATTCTACTATTCAGTATTATTATAATATATATTTTAGTATGTTAATTTAAATTTTTTTATTATAATATATTATTAAGTTTAAATCTTGTATCTGTTAATATTATTTAATGAAGTAAATTAACAAAAAATAAACAGTTATTTACTGTAAAGTGTTAAAGGGATAGTTCACTCACACAGTTATTCCATAGAAAATACTATGGAAGTCAATGATTACAAGTTTTCATCATTCTTCATAATATCTTTTTTTTTCAACGCAACAACAACAACAACAACACAAAATAAACAAATATTAATAAATTGGTTTGAAACAAGTCAATGGTGAGTAAATTATGACATAATTGTCATTTTTGTGTGAATTTAACAGATTCTAATTTATACTTTTCTGCAACTCTTCTTTAATCTAATCTTAAAGTAACGTAATAATTTATGTTTTAAGAAATTATTAAAAGAATAAGTGCAATAAACAGCTTTGCTCATTTATTCTTCCTGATAATTTTCTTAAAGTCATGCTTGTTTTCCATTTTTAATTAAATATGAAACACCGGGGGTCTCTGTCATCAAGCACCTCCTTTACTGTTACTGGATCATTGTGCAATTGGTCCCATAGATTACAGCTCATCTCATTGGTCAACAGGCTCAGGATCAAACCACACACACACACACACACACACACACACACACACACACACACACACACACACGCTCGCGCGCACACACACACTCTCGCGCACCTTCGCTCTGCTTCTTCCACACCGTTGCTTGCCGCCGCAGATGGGGGACGCGCCGCTTCGTGTCGGAACAAGACGATAGTTGCACATTTTTGCACATTTCTAGTGTCCGGAATCTGTCAGGGCTGATACAAAAAATGAAGCTGAGTCTGTAATGTTTGCGTCAGACGCGTGATTCTCCATCCAGAGTCCATTCAGAGTTGAGGGCAGGCGCACTTGTCCGCTGTGTCTCGGACTCTATATGGAGGGATGTCGGAATGGCTTGCACCAGGAGAACCAAAACTTTGGTGTCTACGTGTGTGATACTAAGTGGCATGACCAACATTGTGTGTCTTTTGTACGTCGGATGGGTGACTAATTACATCGCTAATGTGTACATCAAAGTGCCGGTGCCTGTCCCGGCCAAAAAGTTGGAGGGCGACAGGAAAGGAGAAACTCTGCGGATTATAGAGCGACTGGATCGGCTGGAGAATGTTGTCAATCAGCATATACAAGGTAAGACGAAGGTGTACTTGTTAACCCTCTGGGGTGCTTTTGGGGACTGGAGAAGTTCTGATATGCCCTTATATCTGTGCTTTTTTCAGATGCTTTTAAACATATACAGTACGTGGCTAAAGTGTAATAGCACTGTAAACAACACAAACTGGGGTACAATTATACGTCAGTAACATGTATGATTGAGGTTGGTTTTATATTCACACATTCAGACTTTATCCTTAATAATATATTTTCAGAAAAGTATTCTTTGCAAATTCTAAATAATGAAATACTATTAGCAGCCAATCTTTACTGTACCACGACGTTGTACAGTCAAATATATAGTGATATATGTTGTTCTGAACTCATATTTACATGTGATTTCAGACCAAAATTTCAAAGTACCCTGGGTATGAAGTAACTTGCATATACTGTACATATATGTTGTTGTGAAATGAAATATATCTGAGCATATCCATGCAAATGTCAACCTTGCCATGAAAAAAATTAAGTTTTCGCGAAAAAAGCGAAACCATTTCTGTGTTTTTTATGTAGGCTTGTATTTTACAGTGCTTTATAAATACTCAAAAATGTCTCTGTCAATGTTTTCAATCTATTATATTTGATTTACCAAAGTCACACAAGTGGCAATTTCACATCTGTTACATTCATAACAGAGAGACGTCACATCCATAACGACACTTTTTTCTCATAAATGTAAAATCAAATAAAATCAATCATGTTTGTTCTATAGACAGACGACACTTATCCTGTTGATTAGCATAGTTTCTTTTGGGTTGTGCAGTTAAATTCACAGAATTTCTACAAAGTATGCTGTATACTGAAAACTCACAGACTTTTTTTATTCACATCCATAAATGTTTATTTTAATATTTTTTGACACATCCATAAATGTTTATTTTAATCATTTTTGATTGAATTTTTTTTGCTTCTATAACTGGTTAGTTGTTTGGAAAAATATAAACAGATGTTTCAATATGATGTTAACATATACTTCCTTAATTTATGTTTTGAGATTTTACTGCAAATGTCACATTCATAATGCTAGAATTGCTCATCTGCAAAAAGATCAAAATCTCACTTTTAAGCAAAAAATATGTGGCAACTTAAATTTGTGAAACATACCATTATATTATAACATAACATACATTATAACGTGTCACATATTATTTTCTTTTTTTAAATTTTATTTGGTGGTATGGTGGCACAGTGAGTAGCGATTGCCTCATAGCAAGAAGGTTCCTGGTTCGAGCCTCGGGTCAGTTGGCATTTCTGTGTGAAGTTTGCATGTTCTTCCCGGGTTCACGTTGGTTTCCTCCAGATGCTCCGGTTTCCCCTACAGTGCAAAGACATGCAGTATAGGTGAAATGAATAAACTAAATTGGCCATAGTGTGTGTTTGTTGTTTGAATGTGTTTGTGTATTGGTGTTTCCCAGTATTGGGTTGCAGCTGGAAGGGCATCCGCTGCGTAAAACATAACATGCGTTGCTTTTGTGAATTATTTCTCACAAAATGAGAAATAAAAATACAGAAAATGAGAAATACGAATAGAGCTGAGAACCAGAAATTCTGCAAAAATGCTATATTATGTAGGTAATGATATTTCATTGCTGATGGCTGATGCAGTGGCAAAAAATGTTGCATTTATACCAAAGAAGCACTGTAAATGCAACTAAATTATCATCCTCAAAAAGACATACCATGGAAACATTGTTGCCTGGCAAATCTATTGCAGTTTACGTAATAATAATAATAATAATAATAATAATAATAATAATAATAATAATAATAATAATAATAATAATAATAATAGTTTTTATATAAAACTGGAGCTTTCAAATGTTTTTCCACTCTTTTTCCAGTCTTTTTCTCTTCAATCTAAAGCTATTATTAAAATACAGTGATGTCATTACAAAATATATTTTGGACCTATTTTATAATAAATATGTTTACTATGTCTACGGTGTTGCATATATAGCACGCACAAATTTTAGCATTGCATTTATACTTAAAATGCATAATTACAGCTGTAACTAATTTATGCACACATAGCTGCAATAGCATGGGCTGGTAAAAGTTTCCGACTGAATGATAACCTTGGATAAAAATACCATTGTATTACAGTATTGTGATTACTGTTGTAAAATAAGTTCATTTTAAATGTCTGGGTAAAAAATAAAAAACTAGAAAAAAAAAACTTTTTTTCCCCATTGAACAATTTATTTTATTTTAAGAAACATTCATGATATTTTGGAACAGTAAACATGTCAGGCTAAATAGTTGAAATAAATCATTGACTTCTCTCTTTATTAGTTTTAAAAACACAGATTTCTTCACAACACATAAAAATACATAAAAAGACCCCCTTACATATACCTTTGGAATGGTATAACAGAACATTTTAGAGGTATTAAAACCTTGACTTTTCCAAACCACGGTAAACCTTGAAACCGGCTATTGTCTCATGCCTAATCTGCAATTACACTGTTGACTCCACATCTAACCCCTTATAGTGCTTAAAAACTAAACATGCCCCATAAACATAACTGTGTCCCATTCAACAGCTGCAGAGATGTTTCATAAATCAACATGAAATAAGTTAATAGCTGCTATAAGGTAGTGGGACATATGTACAGTTGAAGTCAAAATTATTAGCCCTCCTGTGATTTTTCTTTTTCTTTTTCAAAATATTTACCAAAGGATTTTTAACAGAGCAAAGAAGTTTTTACAGTATTTCCTATAATATTTTTTTCTTCTGGAGAAAGTCTTTTTTGATTTATTTTGGCTAGTTTTAAATTTTTTTAAAAACATTTTAAGACCAATATTATTAGCCCCCTTAACCAATATTTATTTTTTGATTGCCTATGGAACAAACCATCGTTATACAATGACTTGCCTAATGACACTAACTTGCCTAATTATCCTAGTTAAGCCTTTAAATGTCACTTTATGTTTAATATCTTAAAAAAATATCTAGTCAAATATTATCTGCTGTCATCATGGCAAAGATAAAAGAAACCAGTTATCAGAAATTAGTTAATTAAACTATTATGTTACATGTGTTGACAAAAATCTTCTTTCCGTTAAACAGAAATAAGGAAAAAAATAGACAGGGGGACTAATAATTCAGACTTCAACCGTATGTTGTTGTTGTGAGTGTAACTTCAGTGTTTTGGTAAACGGACACAGTGGTTACCATGGTAAATTTTCAGTCTGCACTCTGCACAGACTTGACCTGGGGTGAGGGTTGCTCTCAGACGGCACTCAGCTGCGGAAAGGATCTCTCTCTGGAGATAAAGCGAAAAATCCATAGAGTCTCATCCCCATGACCTGAATACCAATTGAACATTTGTCCTGTCCTGTTGGAAATCAGCTTAATTGCACCTTTCCTCATTGTCAATGGCACTTTTTATCCAGGTGTGACCTCCGCTTTGTGATCTGGCAGCTTCACAAAGACCATTGATGATTGTGAGCACCTCTTCAGAGACTTGTGTTTAATGAACTTGGCACTGGCTGAACATTAATTATGAAAAGTGACTGATTGCTTCTGTCTGCGCAGGTAGTTTAGATCTTTTCCGTGGTTCTCAACTCATCAGGTTTCTAGTTTTTCAGCATCATTATTGCAATCTTATGTGGGTATGTTCACATTTCGTAGGCTTAGCTTGATGATGTTCATCGTATGTTGCGATCGCTAATACTGCCGTTTGGACTTCGGTGTGCACCAAACAATCAAAACGCTGTTGAAAATTTTCAAATGAACTCTGTTAAGTTAAAATATGTATTGAAGATGGACAAAAGATATCCAAATCAAACAAAAACTGGCACTGGCAACCATAGAAACGACAGCATTCTCAAGCATACCTGTTTTTTTCTTGTCATAGAAAAGACAAAATGCTTCTTTTTTTCTTTACTATGGTGTCTTCTTTGTGTGTGTGAAGGACGACGCCTTTACACATGTTATAAGCTTTCCACAGGTTCTCCGCTGATTAAACATAACATCACATGGTAAGGCTGACTTTTGCATCGAGTGATCAGTGTGAACTACGGCGCCTGCTTTGCGCGTAGTCATGCATTTATAGTTCTGCGTGCCGTTTGTGTTGCTCTGCAATAACACTTCTGAAACACTAGCTGGCTGTAGGTTTTTATGTTCCTCTGTGTCAAGTTTCTTCGTGGGTATTTAGTTTTTTTCTGAACGCTACAAGTAGATAAAACTCGCTCATTCAGATGCCTGAACCAGCAGACGTGCAACAACTTTAATCCTAAAGGTAAACACAAAACAATAGTTTCTATTTGGAGCTCCTTCTCAGCACTCGACATTCGTAAACACTCGCTCCATCAAGCTCGTGGCTCTCAGCACCGCCCACCCTTGTCACCGGTACCAAGCTGATTATTCACAGAGCTTGCGCTACGCGTCATTGTGACGTGCAGTTAAATTTTTTGAGAGGTGTGCGCCAGCATCGGCGTCAGCCACGGCGAGGGCTGCGCCGGACCATATGCATGCACTTGACGCAGAAGTATAAATCAGCCTTTAACGCTTTTAGCCCATCATACAGCTTTTATATGCATCTTCAGTAAGTTTCATCACAAAATGTACATCATTGAGAAACCGCTATGTTTTTTAACTTAAATTTTCAGTATTTATTTTGGTATTTTCAATATTGTTCGGCACAGTTTTTATGAACATTTTCATACAAATCAAAATAACTATTTGATTAACTTGAATAAAGAAACACTACAAAAAAAATTTAGTCCCATTTTTACAATTTTTTTTGTTGTGGTCATCAATAGTTTCATTAAGAATCTGTAAAATTAGTCTTTTCTTTCCACCAAAGCTTTGTTGTTACTTTTAAAAGTAATTACAATCTTAAGCCTGTCTTAATCTTAATAAAATAACAATAAAACATACCTTCACATTACTTTTCTTTAAAAGTAACACATTTAGGCCCAGTTTCACAATCCGGGCTTAGCTTAAACCAGGACTAGACCTTAGTTAAATTAGGGTATTTAAGCCACGTTTATAAAAACGGCCTTAGAAAAATACATTACTGGTGTGCACCTGGAGACAAAAAATGACACTGCCATATTTTAAGACATCGCACTGCAAGTTATTTTCATTTGAGAGAGTTTAAACATGCAATTTAATCCAAGACTAGCCTTAAACCTTGTTTGTGAAACCGGGGGTTAGTTACTTTTTTAAAAAAGCGACTTAAGTTCGTAATACAGTATATTACCTTTAAGTGTAACTTTCCCCAATACTGATGGCGGATGATTATATAGATTAAGGCTTCCCCTAAAAAAACTGAAAATTCTGTCATCATTTACTCACCCTTATCACAAACATGTTTGACTTTGTTTCTGTTAAACACAAAATGAGTTATTTAGAAAAATCTTGTTACCACTGAAACTGGTAACCATAGACTTCCACAGCATTTGTTATCTTACTATGGGTGTCAGCAGTTACTGGTTTATTTTGTGTTCAACAGAAAATCAAATCAAATCATAAGGTTTGAAGGGCAGCACGGTGGCTGGGCTGTCACCTCACAGCAAGAAGGTCGCTGGTTCGAGTCCCGGCTGGGCCAGTAGGCATTTCTGTGTGGAGTTTGCATTTTCTCCCCAAAGACATGCGCTATAGGTGAATTGTATGTAACTAAATTGGTTGTAATGTATGAGTGTATGTGTGAATGCGAGAGTGTATGAGTGTTTCCCAGTACTGGAAAGGCATCCACTGCGTTAAACATATGCTGGAATAGTTGGCAGTTCATTCTGCTGTGGCGACCTCTGATAAATAAGGCACTAAGCCGAATAAAAATGAATTAATGAATAAATTAGGTTTGAAACCACTTCAGAGTGAGTAAATTGTCATTTTTAGGTGAACTATTATGTTCTCCACTTTCACAAAAATATTTGAAACATATATTTTTAAATTTTTTTAATCGCTGTGAAAACATCCTTTTGGAACTTTAATTTTGCGAGTGCAAACGTTCAAAGGTTCTTTATAGAACCATAAATGAGTTATTTAAAAGAGTGTTTGCTTCATAGCAAGAAAAGTTCTTCACTTAAATATTATTCACAAAAAAATTAATTTCACCAATTAGTTATTTCTATTGTGTTGGACATTTTGAAGAGTATAGGTTTAATGTACAGGGTGGGCCATTTATTTAGATACACCTTAATTAAATTACAATTGCCTTCAGATGACCACAAAAATAAGTCTAAGAGGGTCAGATTGGGAGACCTCTGGGGCCATTAAACTGGCCAACGACAACCAATCCACTTTTCAGGAAACTGTATTCAGGAAACCATTCCCAATTTATTAGGGTGTATCCATATAAATGGCCAATTTCTGTTTAACGGAAAGGAGATT
>CAIGQZ010034999.1:7011125-7032745 GCA_903798205.1 Danio tinwini | reverse complement strand
GAATTGAGTTTTGAATTTACGAATTGGAATCCTGCATTTATGAATTGCATTTTGAATGTAAAACATTGCATTTTAAATTTTTGAATTGGAATTATGCAATTTTGAATTTCGTTTTTTGAATTTACAAATTGGATTTATTCATTTATGATTAGTGTTTTGAATTTATGAGTTGCATTTGTGCATTCATGAATAGCGTTTTGAATTTAGGAATTGAAGTTTTGCATTTATTTTACTAATTAAATTTGTGTGTTTATGAATTTTCGATTTTTGAATATGAGTTTTGTATTCATGATTTGTGCTGTGCATATACTATGAATTGTATTTTGTAAATGTATTATTTTTGAGACTAATCTGACTCCATAATAGAAAAACTGACAAATTTTATAGCACATATATTTACCTATATTTTAGTAGAACTTTTTATTACTTATTTCTATCTAACAGTTATTTGTGTATTTTGTTCAAATTGATTGTTTATTCATTTGAATCCTTTTTATTCATTCATTCGTTTTCTTGTCGGCTTAGTCCCTTTATTAATCTGGGGTCGCCACAGCGGAATGAACCGCCAACTTATCCAGCACATTTTTACGCAGCGGATGCCCTTCCAGCCGCAAACCATCTCTGCGAAACATCCACACACTCATACACTAAGGACAATTTAGCCTACCCAATTCACCTGTACCGCATGTCTTTGGACTGTGGGGGAAACCGGAGCACCCGGAGGAAACCCACGCGAACACAGGGAGAACATGCAAACTCCACACAGAAACGCCAACTGACCCAGCCAAGGTTCGAACCTACCATCTACTGCGCCACTGTGTCGCCAAATCATTTTTTATATTTTTATTTTAAATATTAACATTATACTATGATATAATTGCAATATTTTGCAGGTTTATCATGCTACAGTGCATTTCATTTATTTGATTATACATATTTTTGAATTTATTTTACAAATTTACCAATTGTTATTTAATTTAGATTTTTTTTTCAAACCTTGGAAAATGTATTAATTTGTATGATATTTACGATTTTTTTACTTTTAATTATAATATTTTGTTATGATATATTTAGGATTTCAATATTGTTATATTATCAATATACATATTATTTATATTTATTTATGTACACATTTATGTAGCATAATGCAACACAGTCAGGAACACACAATTATTATGATGAAAGCACACAAAGTCTTTAATAGAAGACTGAGTAAGGACACACACACATACAAACTGAAATGAGACCAGACAACAAACCTAAGCTGGGACAGGTGTGGAACTAATAGGATAAGAAACTACCTAATGATAGCAGGAACAGGGCAGACACATGGCACATGACATGTATTAATTTGTTACTTGTATATTATTGCATGTATTTACCTTAGTAAAATGTTCAGTCATTTTTCTTACTTTTAAGTTTAATACTTGTTTTCCCTTTAGCACCTCCCCCCAAAAAAACGATGTCATAACATTTATAACAGCATCACTTCTTTTCTGTCATTGCCTAAAACAGTTTATTCAGTACATCATCTCTATAAACCCCTCCTTCCTGAGAGTCTGCTCTGATTGGTCAGTTGGCTTAGTCTGTTTTGAATGGTCTACCACCAACTGCTAGGACCAAACTGTCCAAGCATATCTGGATTTCAGCATCATCAGCATAGGGCTGCTGATTGTGTGCAAATTTTTTTCAGTAAACCGGTTCTGTGATCAGTAGTAAATGTGCTTTCAGATGAAGCGACCTTTACTTAGGGGATGGGTAGCGAAACTCGGTACTTTATCGGCATCTGTGCTGAATTATAAAAGACCGAAGCATCGATAAGCTCTGATGTTAATGGTTTTGCTATCGGTACTGGAGAATTATTGCTGAATAAACATTACTTACAGTAGCATAATTTCACTCACCAACCTTTTCTAATTTGTCACATTTGATATTCATCTGCACAGTTGGCAATCTCACATGAAAAATGCTTGTGTTTCCGGTGAACGCGTCAAGTCTTAAAGCCTTCACAGTTCTCGGCTGTGCGTGCGCACTCAGCAGAGGCTCGCGACACAGACTCGCACACACACAGCTCATATGGAGTGAACCAAACGGGTTGTATATCCCGAGTGGACAGCAACAATGCCCGTTGCAACAAACGCAACATGTTGTTTTCTTGTATAAGCAGAAACACAAGCAATCTGGCTAAGTGAAAGTATCTTTCAAAAGTGCATTAACTGCAATGAAAAGTAATGAAACGTTTTCGACTGCTTAGCTACTAACAGTAACGTAACATCATCCACATTGTTATGCCAGCAGTCAATCACCTAAATGAGTATAATAATAACAGTTAAATAAACACAAACATTCAGTTATAATGAAAACAGTATTTTTTTTCTGCAGTAGCCTAAATAAATCTTACTCATTAAAAATGTGTTTAAATCAGCTGTATTTACAAATACAGCCTATGAATAGCCTAAAAATAAACTATGCTTATTAAGAAATGATAAAAAACAGCTTATTTTGACATTGCAAGATGCTCCAAAACTGTATTGAAAACACAGTAAACTCCCAAAACACAGTTAACTCATTTATGTGAATGCATTAATGGAAATCATAACCATTATCTCATATTGCATATTGCAGCTCAACGAGGGCATTTTTAACTGCAAGGAGCACAATAAACCAAGAAAGCCAAACATGTTGATTTTTCTCCAGAAGAATCGTTAAAAGTCATTTTCCTTAAAACCATTGTACATTCTTTTACTGGAAAAAAATATTTATTTGTTTTACAATTATCGGTTTCATTTATTTTACATTAAAAACACAATAATAAAACAAAATGTTGCTAATTCTGATCAATTTATTTATTTTTTTATGAAAAAAGCATTAAAAAGTACCAATAAAAGAACCATTAAAGTACCGAACCGATAAGTGGTTTTGATAAAAGTAATACCATTAAAAACTCAATAATACCCATCCCTACTTTTACTACACAAAGCCATAGTTCACTGACAAGCTACGCAAAATTCCATTCATAACCACTAATGAGTTAATCAGGCAATTATGAGATCGAACATAATCATTCTGTGATAATGACAGCTGTTTGCATCACCTCTCTGCAAACTACAACTCTATGTTGCTGCTACATCTGAAAGCACACCAAAACACCACATTTAATAGCACAATTTTACTTTTAAAGTCGGAATGAAGGGCGGCATTGTGGCTCAGTGGTTAGCACTGTTGCCTCACAGAAAGAAGGTCGCTGGTTCGAGTCTGTGTGGAGTTTGCATGTTCTCCTCGTGTTGACGTGGGTTTCCTCCAGGTGCTCCGGTTTCCACCACAGTCCAAAGACATACGCTATGGGTGAATTGGGTAAACAAAATTGGCTGTAGTGTATGAGTGCGTGTGTGAATGTAAGATAGGTGTTTCACAGTACTGGGTTGCAGAAAGAAGATCATCCGCTGTGTAACACATTTGCCGGAATAGTTTTCGGTTCATTCCGCTGTGGCGACTAAGTCGAAGGAAAATAAATGAATGTAAGTCAGAATGAAATTAAAATGCACTCTTTTTATTTAGTTTCATGTATAATTTTAACAATGCTGTACATATGCATGTCATATTTAAATTATATACTGTACTCTGCTATAATAGATACGTTATACCTGCACATCATATATATGCCCTCAGAATCTTTTATCAAACACCATAACCTTCTCTCTTCCCTTGAAATGACTTTTCTTCACTTTTGGTCACATGGAAAGCCTTTAGGGCGGAGCTATCAGACATTTAGGGTGGAGCTATCAGGGTGTGTCTCATTTCTGCTCTGCCTTAATTCAGTCGTACAACACCCATTTTCTAACAATCAATCGGTTCCCAAAGGACAAAATCATGCATTGCCCAACATTTATTTCTCATTTCAGTACCAGATGTACATCACTATAGAGGAAAAAATGACAGTCTTAACTATCATTTCATGCCGACTTTAACAAATTTTAATCAAGTTTTTGAAATAAATCATTCTCTTAGATGATTTTGTAGGCTTGTGATAATTAGTAACAATAAATCAATGAAAGCAGTGACATCTTCTTTTTATAATGGAATTATATGGGCATTGCCTTGGTGTTTTTTCTTCCTGGGTGTTTGAAGTTTCTACGCAAGAGCGCCCTCTGGCCTTCAGAACTGTGCTTCCTTGACAAGATGCGCATGACAAGCCGTTCATTTTGATTTATTGTGTAGCCCTGATCAGCACTAACAAATATAATGATATGAACACTAACAAAAGAGGCTTATTTTAGTTGATCAATTCGATGAGTCTTCATCCTGTGGAAGTCCATGCAAAAGTGGGTTTGCATTCGCAGCACAGAAAACAGCATTGTCTTGACATATTGACAGCATGAACTACACAAGAGTATTTCCCTTGTGTCTGTGAGCTTCCCTACTTAATGTGCAGTGTACGTTTGGTGGACATCGTGCTATTTGACCTCACTGTTTGAAAACATTTCTTTGACCTTTTATGGTGTTGTGCCACTGGACACATGTCCAAATTCCCACATGGTAAATCTGGCCTTGTTAAATCAGCTTGTTTAAGAAGCTATGATAGCTAAATATTTTGAAAAAAACACCAAGTAGCAGTTCATATTAAAATTGATTCGTAGTCCCTTATAGAAAACCATGTGCATTCACATATAAAATAAGGCTCAAACCAGTGACCTTCTTGCTGTGAGGTGACAGCACTACCCATTGCGCCACTGCGCCGCCCACTTGAAATATATTCTGAGTTATTTTGGAACATTTTAATGTGAAACATTTCTAAAATTTGCCACACATTTGTTCACATGTGAGGACTGTGTACAAAGCTAAAGCAATTAATCTGCAGAATCACACTTAATTGGGAATATGTGCCCAGGACTACATTTTTGAGAACTAAGAAATATGTGCTCGGGGGTACGTAATGGCTGCATTTTGGCTGTAAAACAAAACCTGCATAATGGCTGCAAAAAAACCCCAAAAATAGCATTATGAGGTCACCCCTTACCCTAGCTAGCTCTAACCTATCCCTAACTAGCCATGACCTTAACTAACTCTAACATATAGGCTGATTTATACTTCTGCGTTAAGCGTGCATGCATGGTCCTGCATAGCCTTCGCACGGTCGCATATCCCTTGCTGTGGCCTTGCCGACGCGCACCTCTCAAAAAATGTAGGTACACATTGCAACAATGCGTAGCACAAGCTATGTGATTGGTTGGCTTGGTAGCTGTGACGAGTGTGGGGATAGCCGTAAGCCTGATGGAGCGATTGTTTACAGGTGTCGAGTCCTGTAGAGAAGCTCCAGATGGGAACTTTTGTTTTGTGTTTACCTTATGATTCAAGTTGTTCTGTGTCCGCCGGTTCCCACCTGTGAATGATCGAGATTTAGCTACTTGTACATTAAGGTAGCGTTCAGAAAAAGCAAAACCCTATTTCACTGTGATTGAGAAAATGAAAGTACTCCATTTCTCTCTCTCACTGTGGCCCATTTAACCTGCTGGCACGACTTTCCCTCTCCTCTCGGCTGTTACAGCGATACTTCTGGATACAAACACAAGCGCGTGTCTGCTGTGTGAGTTTTCTCCTCCGCGTCTATCATGGATCAGCTGTGATCGCCGCTGCCGCTTGTCAGTGTCACTCATGGGTGAACAGCGCCAGAGCATTAGAGCCAATTGCAGCCCTTTCTGTTGAGCGCATGACCAATCATAGGGTTGTAAGAAAAAACTCACTAGACATGGCTCAGAATGCGAACAGGATATTTATGTTTGTTGATTTGCTATAAATGCTCATGTTGTTCTGTGCCTATACTTGAGTTTTTATAGGCACAGTTTATATATCTGACTGTTTGTATTAGGACAAAATTATATTACAAATAATATATAAATATAGTTTTTAATTTGAATACAAAAATTGCTGTGCTGTGAAGAAGATATAAAACTGTATATGGAAAGCATCGTCAACGCACCGTGATGTACCGAGATATCGAATTGAACCAAATCGATGGCATGATAATCATAACCAAACCGAACTGTAAGACCAGTATAGGTTCACACCTCTAGTTATTGCAGAGCAACACAAACAGCGGTCAGAAGTATAAATACATGGCTACACGCAAGGCATGCACCATGGGTCACACCGATCACTCAACGCAGAAGTATAAACCAGCCTTAACCCTAACCTAACTCTTACCTAACCCTAATGCTAACACTTTGGCTACGATGGCTTTTGTCTTTTAGTTTGCTTTCGAAAACACTATCGGTTGGGTTTAGGGAAGGGGCAGGTGGGTCAGTTGATATCATGCTAATATATTATTCACAAAAACAAGCCAATCAGCCTCTCTCACAGACTTAAGAACAAACTTAAGAAGGACATTGTAATTTGCATGTACACAGACAAAACCTGCATTTTGTAGCAAACAAATAACAAATGTAGCAGGACATTAAATTACTGTTTATTTCTTTGCATTTTAACTTTGTAAACAATAAAATCATGGGTCTCCTCACTGTTTGTGTCTCATTTTATGAGCCAACTGTTGTTTGCTCCCCTTTTTTTCCTCTGCTTTGCCAGCCGCGTCCACTCCCTCTTCTCACAGCACTCCACGCCCATCTCAGAGCATTCTGAGGTAGACTTGAACCGAATGAGGGGGGTTTCATGGCCTTTTAACAAACACAAACAACATTTACTATCCCAACTGACTACTGTAGTAGAAAAAAAACATTTAGAAGAAAATAACTGGGTTCCACACAATTCTTTCCTGTTGCCCCAACACAAATGGATTAAGTTGACTTAATTATTTTTACAAATGTAGGTAGATTGAACATAAAGTTGTCCCAAAAAAAAAAAACTCAGAAAATTTGTTGTTTCAACTCATGTTAAGTAAATCAATTGAAAGCATTGAAAAAGTCAAAAATTGTTTCCTTTAATTTATTGGGTGAACAAACATTTTAATATTTATGTATATAATCTGAACTTGTTTGAACATTAAAATAAACCTATGAATATTAGAACAAAAATAGCCACTGTATATCTAAAGCACTTATAAGGCACACTTGGAAATAATTGGCTTTTAGACTGATACATTAAGACTCCGTGAATAGAATCACTCGCTTCATTTCCTCTTTTTTCACCGTTGGTTGCTTTGAACTTTGTAGAAAAAAAATCAAAACAGCCATTTCATCCAGCTGATCTGTTAGCCTTTTAAAGCAGGTCATTCAGGGTTATAAGCCTTAAATGTTTTTTTTCCCATCTGCACTCATAACTACAGCAGTATAATGCTGTTTCGGTTTTGATTGCATTGTGCAAGACAAATGCTTTTAACCAGATTCAGTTCTATAAAAACACTATACACGTGCTCTTCATGCTAGGTGCACACACTTGTGCACAGCATAACGGAATCTCAAAAGCTTTCATGGTGAGATGATTTGAATAAGTTGAAATTAAAGAAGCACAACACAAATGCCTGCTTGTTCTGATTCATGAACAACTCTGACCTACAGTTGATGTCAAAGTTATGTTTTTTCTTTTTTTCTTTTTCAAATATTTCCCAAATGATGTTTAACAGGGCAAGGAATTTTTTCACATTATTTCCTATAATATTTTTTCTTCTAAAGAAATTCTTATTTGTTTTATTTTGGCTAGAATAAAAGCAGTTTTTAATAATAAAAAAAGGTAAATATTATTAGCCCCCTTAAGCAATATTGTTTTTTGATTGTCTACAGAACAAACCACTGTTATACAATGACTTGCCTAATTACTCTAGCTTGCCTAATTAACATAATTAAGCCTTTAAATTGCATTTTCAGCTAAATACTAGTATTTTAAAAGTATCTAGTAAAATATTTTGTACTGTTGTTACAAAGTGGTTCTGACAACAGTTAAGGATCCAAATGCAGCGTCTTTATTGACAAGAGTAGTCAGGCAGGCAATGGTCAATAACAGGAGCAAACGGGTACATAAAGAGCAATCCAAAAGAGCAGTCGGCACACAGCCAAAGAGATCAGTCCAGGGGTCCGTTCATCATACCTTACTTAAATAATCTAGGATGATTTAACAGATCCTGTTTTTTTTTTCTTGGTAACTGATCTCTGGCTAATTTGGTTCTTCAAACAAGTTCGCGTATCAGATTAAAATGTCTGAATGAACTGATCTGAGATCGCTAGGTGTGTTGTGAAGGACAGATCTATCGATCCACGAAATCATGATCAGCAATGCAGTAATTGGCTGACGGCGCAGCAGTGTAATGACATCATCTGATTAATATTTAATTATCCATGTGAGCAAAATTACATAAAATTAGTAGTAAATGGTTTGTTAAATATATGAAATAACTTTCCACATTTGTTGTGGGCTACAGGCTTTACTCTCTCATGTGTCAAGAGTATTTAGCAATTGATTTAGTTTTAGCAACTGATTTAGCAGTAGCCTAGGATTTCTTAATCGGCGTAAGAAATAACTGGCTGTTTAAATTAATTTTGCATCAAAAATCATTTTGATGTTGGTAAATGTTCTCTTTGAACCTCTTAAGGAGAACCACCCCGTGACAGTCTTTGTAAGTTTATTTTGAATTTTGCAGATTACAAAAGTTTTTATATATATATATATTTTTTTTATTTTTTACTATTTACTATTTTCAAAAGGGTAATGATTCGCACTTATCAAGTATTTACTTCATGCTGTTTTTATTTTTACATTCTACGGGTGACTCAGAAAACACAAACGTTTCGGCACAATGCCTTCCTCAGTGTGTAACACAAATTCTAAGTGTGAATCATTACCCTTTTGAACAATAATATTGACTTGATTACTGCACCGAAAAGTTTCCTTAAAAACCGCGAGCGCGCAGGGCATATTTCACTATTTACTATTTTCCCAAGTGTATACAACTACTACTATAAAAAAATATCAAGAAAATATTTGTTACATGCTTTCAGTATTACCTTTGCTTGAAAAGACCCAATCTAATCCTGTTTATGTGAAATAAGCCTGCTCCCGAGCAGGTTTGAGTTACCAGACCTGTTGCAATGATAACAACTCTTGGAGTTTTGAAGAACGAAACGATCCTGGATTGTGTCAAATCATCAATAACCAAATACAGCTAATTGAGTAATCCATGTATGAAGAACGAACCCCAGGCAGCTAACAACTATAAACAATAAACAAAGCGAGGGTCAGGAAACACGGCACGGAAAGTCAAAACAAGGAAAATGCTTTGTAGTGTACAAAAACAAGACTCAGCAATGTGTGTGCGCAAGTGTGGTGTTTAAAAAGTTTGTGTAATGAGTCCTTGATCAGCTTACAGCTGTGTGTGTGTGTGTAATCATCAGAGAACCGGAACAGGTGTGTGTGAGTTGCATGACAGGAAATGTAGTCCATATGGTTACGGATTGTAGTCCGAGTGAAAGTGAGTGATGCCCAGCAATCTACAAGCCCGGATTGCTGGTGATTGTGACAATTGTCATCATGACAAAGATAAAAGAAATCAGTTATTAAAAATTAATTTTAAAAACTATTATGTTTAGAAATGTGTGGAAAAAATCTTCTTTCCGTTAAACATTAATTGGGGAAAATAGAATAATTCAAGTGAGCTAATAATTCTGACTAACTGTAACTACAGAAAATAAAAATAAGACAGGGTAAACATACCTTGATGTGAACAAAATAAATCCTTTGCATTAATTACAACTCTCTAAAGCAGTGGATTTGCATGTCTGTTCAACCCAGATTTAACACAGATGTGAGGACTGAAAAAAGCCCAGTTCATTAAATATGTATTTACATGCAAAACCTTCAGATGTTATGCTTGGAAAGCTTAAAGGGAGTCAAAACATGGTATCACTGTAGTCAACCTCTTTTTGCGATGTCGACTGAATGCCTAATGGAGTAAGTAACCTGCTGATATCAGGGTTCGCCATACTGCAAAAAAGTGAAAATTTACTTATTTAGGAAATTTGTGTGCAATCTCTCAGAGGAGCAGGAGGAACAGTTGGCGTGCTGGTGCAAATTGAGGTCATGTTTCACTATATAGCACAGTCACCGTGCTCCTTTGAGAGAGCTTTGAAGAAAGACATCATAGTTATAAATATTTTGCTTGTCATAGCACTGAGGCGAACGAGTGAAATTGGATTTATCAGCATCAGGCTGGCGTTTGTTTGGATCTTCTTGTCCCCAGCAGCTACTGTATGAGGCTAATACATTTGCATTTGTGCTTTTGATAATGTATACCCTCAAAAAATTTATACATTTAAGAATGCCGCTTCCTGAAGTAGTGTGGACTAAAAAAAAGGAAGTTTTTTTTAAAAAAAAGGAAACATTTTAAGGCATGTGATGCAGTGATGTGACCAATTCAGCCCTGACCAAGATGGTGGACAACACAGTTCAATTCAATTCAATTCATCTTTATTTGTATAGCGCTTATACAATGTAGATTGTGTCAAAGCAGCTTCACATGGAAGTTTATAGTAAATTGAAACAGTGTCAGTTCAGTTTTCAGTGTTTAAGTTCAGTTCAGTTTAGCTTAGGTCAGTGTGGGTTAATAATCACTACTGAGAGTCCAAACACTGAAGAGCAATTCCATCGATGCGCAGCTCTACAGATCCCGAACCATGCAAGCCAGTGGCGACAGCGGCAAGGAAAAAACTTGAGAGAAACCAGGCTCAGTTGGGCACGACCATTTCTCCTATGGCCAAACGTCTTGTGCAGAGCTGCAGTCTAGGCGCAGAAAGCTGGACCTCAGCTGAAGACTCGTCTGTCCACAGTACTTGCTCTTCAGCTTGATAATGATGTTAAAGATCATATTTAATTTAAATATATTTCAGATAGCATTTTTTATACATTTTCATATGTGGTTTTGTGAACGTATGTCCTCAAAAAGCATATACATTTTAAAATCCATTCAGCCCTGAACAAGATGACGGACTACGCTGTACTTGCTCTTCAGCTTGATAAAGTTGTTAAAGGTCAATTTCAGTTTGTACATGTTTTAGAAAGCATTTTTGATAAATTTTTATTTGTGGTTTTGTTAACGTTTGTACTCAAAAAAACGTAAATATTTTCAAATATGGCTTCTCAAAGTAGTGTGGACTGAAAAAACTTAATGAAGGTTTAACATTTTTAGTCATGCGAAGCAGTCATGTGACCCATTCAGCCCTGACCAAGATGGTGGACCATGCTGTACTTACTTTTCAGCTTGATAATGTTAGTAAAGATTAAGTTTAGTTTATACAGTATTTCAGATAGCATTTTTGATACGTTTTAATTTGTGTTTTTGCTAACGTATACCCTAAAAAGCATATATATCTAAAAAAGCGGCTTCTTGAAGTAGTTTGGGCAAAAAAAAAGGGTGAAGGTCAAACATTTTAAGTGATGTGATTCGGTCATGTGACCCATTCAGCCCTGAACAAGATGGTGGACAACGCTGTACTTGCTCTTCAGCTTGATAATGTTGTTAACGGTCAATTTCAGTTTGTACATGTTTCATGTTTGTATTTCTAATGCATTTTCATTTGTGGTTTTGTTTACGTTTGTCCTCAAAAAGTGTATATGTTTTAAATTGCGGCTTCTTAAAGTAGCGTGGACTGAAAAAACAAAATGGAGGTTTAACATTTTTAGTCATGTGAAGCAGTCATGTGACCCATTCAGCCCTGACCAAGATGGTGGACAATGCCGTACTTGCTCTTCAGCTTGATGATGTAAAGATTGATTTCAGTTTGTACATATTTCAGATTGCATTTTTTGAATTTCAGAGTTAAAGTTGTTGTTTAGGCAGAGAATGATTTTAAGCAGACCTTTTCATCAACCTTTTTCAAATTTTCATGGTTTATTCAGAAATCATTTATCATTTTAAGGTGCTGATGTTGTTCAAGAAAAGTCTCACTATTATGAAACTTTATTTTTAAAGATTTTTACTTTATTTTTATGATTTATTTTTAAAGTTGCTGTATGTGAGTTTTTGACTCTTCTAAAGCATAAAAATACCAAAATATGTGTGCAGACATTTAAGAAACATCCCAAGTGAACATACTTATTTAACTGAAAACAATGCTGAAGTCAGACATTCTGCTTTGAAAATGTGTTTTCCGTGCCGCAATGCTGTCTTTGTTTAGGTAAATTTAGGTAAATTTAACCTGCACAATGCTAGTTTAGCAAATTATAATTCAGCACCACTGGTTGCCTTGTTGGAAAACAGCATATTTTATTCCTTCATTCAGAAAGACTCTGAAAGCATGCATCCGTGACTGATGGATGAATGAATGCATGACAGTATCAGACGTCGAAATGAGACAGATTCAGTTCCACATAAGGTTATTAATTAGCAAATGATATAAATATTACGAACGTAAACATTAGGTGAGCAGGTTACATTGTAATCACGTGTCCTAACAACACGCTTTGTGACGAGATACGCAGTAATGAGCAGTTTGGCTGTTTGCACCAGACGAAACACAACAGAAATTTAAAAACAGCCTTTCAGAAGCACAGAATATGCACTCACTCATAAACGGTAAGGTTTATAATCTATTCAAACTCACATTGTTAGCATTTAGCACTGAATAAAGCACACAAGGTTTACCTGAGGTGATCACTGTCATAGGTTTCACATGTTGAGCTGTGAGAAATAGAAGCCGTTTCTAATATATCAATTTGAGGTGTTGGTTAGAGCCAAAACTCCTTTTAATATGGAGAATATTCCCTCTATCGCGTGTCGTTGCTTTTATTTAGAACACAGTTATAATCACTCGCTCTTGTACTCAATCTGGCATCCCGCGTTTGCGTCTATTTTGTTCCAGGAGTGCAATACCTAGTTCAACCATTGGGTGTCAAACTTACATTTTGCACCTTTAACTTGTATTATTAATTAATTAAATAACAAATTTTTTATTTTTTATATATAGTTAGATTTTAAAATAATTGCACAAATGCATATGCACCTTTTTAATATAAAATTATAAGTTCTATGATTTTCTGTAATTATGAAACATTCTATTAACTCTAAAATATGACCTGCAATCGGCTATATATACACTCACTGGCCACTTTATTAGGTACACCTGTCCAACTGCGTGTTAACGCAAATTTCTAACCAGCCAATCTCATGGCAGCAACTCAATGCATTTTGGTCAAGATGATCTGCTGCAGTTCAAACCAAGCATCAGAATGGGGGAGAAAGGTGATTTAAGTGACTTTGAACATGGCATGATTGTTTGTGTCAGACGGGCTGCTCTGAGTATTTCAGAAACTTTTGATCTACTGGGATTTTCACACACAACCATCTCTAGGGTTTACAGAGAATCGTCTGAAAAAGAGAAAATATCCAGTGAGTGGCAGTTCTGTGGGCGCAAATGCCTTGTTGATGCGAGAGGTCAGCTGAGAATGGCCAGACTGGTTGGAGCTGATAGAAAGGCAACAGTAACTCAAATAACCACTTGTTACAACCGAGGTATGCATAAGAGCATCTCTGAACGCACAACACGTCCAACCTTGAGGCGGATGGGCTACAGCAGCAAAAGACCACACCGGGTGCTACTCCTGTCAGCTAAGAACAGGAAACTAAGACTACAATTTGCACAGGCTCACCAAAATTGGACAATAGAAGATTGGAGAAACGTTGCCTGGTCTGATGAGTCTCGCTTTCTGCTACGAAATTTGGATGGTAGGGTCAGAATTCGGTGTCAACAATATGAAAGCATGGATCCATCCTGCCTTGTATCAACGGTTCAGGCTGCTGCTGGTGGTGTAATGGTGTGGGGGATATTTTCTTGGCACATTTTGGGCCCATTAGTACCAATTAAGCATCGTGTCAATGCCACAGCCTACCTGAGTATTATTGCTGACCATGTCCATCCCTTTATGACCACAGTGTAACCATCTTCTGATGGCTACTTCCAGCAGGGTAACGCACCATGTCATAAAGTGTGAATCATCTCAGACAGGTTTCTTAACCATGACAATGAGTTCACTGTGCTCAAATGGCCTCCACAGTCAACAAATCTCAATCCAACCTTTGGGATGTGGTGGAACGGGAGATCCTCATCATGGATGTGCAGCCGACAAATCAGCAGCAACTGCGTGATGCGATATGTCAATATGGAGCAAAATCTCTGAGGAATATTTCCAGTACCTTGTTAAATCTATGCCACGAAGGATTAAGGCAGTTCTGAAGGCAAAAGGCGGTCCAACCCATTACTAGTAAGGTAAACCTAATAAAGTGGCCGGTGAGTTTATATATTATAACAAAATAATAATAAAATGAAAAATAAAATAATAATATTAATACAAATTGTACTAAATGTCAAACATTTTCCTTTTTTTTTCGTCTTTACAAGAGCTTAGCAAATATAACATGACTTTACCAGGGCTTAGGGGCTTTGTTAGACACATGGCACAAAAAAAAGTGCTTAAAACCACTTTAACTTAGAGAACATTATGCTAATGCTTGGCCTTGAGTGGCTTATTCCTTTATTATTATTTTTTGAATGTTAAGAAATGGATTATTTCCAATTCTGGTATATAACAGTTCAATCCCATTCAGTTCGCTTTGTATAATTTAATCTTTAATACATTTTTTGTTCTAAATGTGACTTCTGGAATTGCCAAAACAAGCAAAAGGAGATTAGCATGAGACACGTTTTCCTCCTCGTGTCTTATTTTAGCATGAGGAAGAAAAAGAGGAGAGTCGGATGATGCCTGTGATTCAGACTCGCTTTCTGTCCTCACCACTCTTGAATTTGTGATTCTAATTAGAAGCAATGGGATGTAATTAGTCATTAATTAAGACAGAGCCAAGCGGAGCGCAGTATCTCTGAGTAAGCAGAGCTAAAGGAAGGCAGTCACCCAGTGAACTTAAGAGACATACGGCTGGAAAGAGCTCACGGTCTGATATACAGACTCACGCGGTGCTATTCACCGCTGAGCAGCTGCAAGACAACACACACACTCTGATACAGATATGCTTGATTATCAGCTTGTCTCATCTTTTTATTTTCACATGCTGGTTTATAGATAATAACTGATTACTGCTGATCCGCATACCACCCAACTGCATTTCCTAACGCTTGTGCTTTAAGTTTTCGTATCATCTTCAGTGAAATTGCTGCTGAACTGATCAGCTTAGCTGAGAGAGGCTTCATGTGATTGGCTGACTATAGAACATTTCTTTCATCCACCTATCTGTCTATCTGTAGTTTTAGTTATCATTTGATTTTAATCTGTCTCTCTTTTTATTGTTCTGTTGTTCTATTTATCTGTTTATTGTTCTAGCATTCTATCTTTTAGTCCATCTGCCCATACATCCAGTATTTATCATCACTCCATATATCCATTCAGTTACTACCATTCATCCTTCATCCATCCTTCTATCCTATCTGTCCAGTATATATCATCCATCCATCCTTCCAACCATCCATCCATCCATCCATCCATCCATCCATCCATCCATCCATCCATCCATCCATCCATCCATCCATCCATCCATCCATCCAGTATCTATCATCAATACATCCAGTATCTATAATCAATCCATGCATCAATCCACCTGACAACTCATCAATCCATTCACCCATTATCTATCATCAATCCATCCAGTATCTATAATCAATCCATCCATCACGCCATCTATCAACCCATCCATCCATCCATCCATCCATCCACACACACACCCACCCATGAATCCATCTATCTAGCCATCCATCCATCCATCCACCCACCCATCCATTCATCCATCTATCAACCCATCCATCCATCCACCCACCCTTCCATCCACCTATCCATCCACCCACCCACCCATCCATCCATCCATCCATCCATCCATCCATCCATCCACCCACACATTTACCCATGCATCCATCCATCCATCCATTATCCATCCATCCATCCACCCACACACCCACCCATGAATCCATCTATCCATCCATCCATCCATCCATCCATTCATCCACCCACATACCCACCCATGAATCCATCTATCTAGCCACCCATCCATCCACCCACCCACCCATCCATTCATCCATCTATCAACCCATCCATCCATCCACCCACCCATCCATCCATCCATCTATCCATCCATCCATCCATCCACCCACACATTTACCCATGCATCCATCCATCCATCCATCCACCCACACACCCACCCATGAATCTATCTATCCATTCATCCATCCACCCACCCACCCATCCAGCATCTATCATCTATCCATCCATCCATCTACATCCCTTTCATCCATCCAGTATGTATCAATCAATCCATCTATCAACCCATCCATTCATTGACCCACACACCTATCCATCCATCCATCCATCATCAATCAATCCATCCATCCATCTATTCAGTATCTATAATCAATCCATCCATCAATCCATCTATCAACCCATCCATCCATCCATCCCTCCATCTATCCATCCATCCATCCATCCACCCACCCATCCATTCATCCATCTATCAACCCATCCATCCATCCATTCATCCATCCACCCATCCATCCATCCATACACCCACCCATCCATCCATCCACCCATCCCCCTTTCATCCATCCAGTATCTATAATCAGTCCATCCATCAATTCATATATCAACCCATCCATCCATTGACCCACACACCCACCCATCCATCGACCAACACATCCATCCATCCATCCATCCATCCATCCATCCATCCATCCATCCATTCATCCATAAAATTTTCTTCTTGCCATTCTTCCTCTCATTCTATTACTCTACTGTTCTCTTTGTATTTTAATGGTTACCATACATCAATTAACATTTGTTACTCTTCTATAGAGAAAATACCAGCCTGACCATTCTACTCATCATCATGTCTTTCATTATTCTGTGTAAAATAGAAGGAAATGTGGGTGTTATTAACAGAAACTCTTGCCCCAATCTCTTACATTTACATCATTTGTGCTTAAACATTTACAGCCGCGGTGTTTTATCACACTTATTCCTCAGAGGCATGTCACTTTCGACTGTTTGACTGCAGTGAAGAGCAGGTCTGTCGTGTGACTCAACAGGAAAGAACGAAAGCTGTAAACAGCCATGATGATCACCCACAGGTTTACACTGTTTGATGACAATTGAACTTCTTGTTTTGAAATGATGGCGAAGGCGTCGAACATCCTGGAGCATGAAATTTACTCAAGCATTCGTTTCCAAAAAGCCCACATTACAGGATTTTGTGTTGTATTCTGTCCTGTTTGATTTAGTTCTTGAAACAACAGACGGATACCATGTGCATTTTTAGATGTCCCGTTTTTGGTGTCTGGTTCAAATTTAATTTACAAGAGATTTTGTATACATAGAAACCTAATTAAATGCTAGTAAAATGTATTGTCTTTATAACAAAGTATACTATAGTGTTTCAGATACATTGTTCAAATAAAAAGACAAAGTATGATGAGTTAAATAATGTTTCATTGTCATCCTGTGTAACAGAGATAATTATAAAACCAAAAGTGGTTTTAAGGACAGAACAAACATATACAGTATGTAAAGATATTAATGTTACAAATATTCATAAATAAAAAGTAAATAAATAAGGGCAGCACGCTGGCACAATAAATAGCACAATCGCCTACAACAAGAAGGTCGCGGGTCTGAGCCCCGGCTGGGTCAGTTGGCATTTCTGTGTGGAGTTTGCATGTTCTCCCCGTGTTTGTGTATGTTTCCTCCGGGTGCTCCGGTTTCCCCCACAGTCCAAAGACATGCACTATAGGTCAATTGAATAAACTAAATTGGCTGCAGTGTGTGTGCAAGAGTGTGTGGGTGTTTCCCAGTGTTGGGTTGTGGCTGGAAGGGCATCCACTGCTTAAAACATGTGCAGAATAAGTTGGCGGTTCATTATATATGTATATATTTATATTTATTTATGCAACAATTCTGTCTGGTTTTTGAATCTGATTGGCTGATAGCCGTGCAATATTCTGCACATAACAGCACTCGACCAGCCTCTTCACCCTTCACCCTTGTGTATTACTCCGCCCACATACAGCAACAAGCAGAGGACACTCTACAGTTTGACAAACATTGCTGCTGTTGGACAATATAATGTACTTTTGAGGCTTTTTTAGCCAAGAACGTAGTTGTTTAGATTGCAACTATGCAGTTTATTTATAAGAATAGTGCCTATTTTAAATATTTATAATTTCTGAGAGACAGTGTGTCGGCCATTATCCTGTCTTTCAGCAGAGCAAAGATGGTTGATGCTGTTCATCCACAAAATGGCATCAGAGACAGTATAATAAGCCTTGAGAGGAGAAAAACTGGGTAATTTCTAACTACAGTTGATCAAATCATTATTAAACTGGTAAGTGTCATTCTAAGTTGATGGGCCCTATCATACGCCCGGGGCAAAGCAGCGCGATGCAAATGTTGTTTGCTAGTTTCAGCTTGACGCAACTGTTGTTTTGACGTTTTTCACCTGGCTGTTTAAATAGTAAATGCATTTGCGCTCATATGTGCGCGCATTGGCGTTCTGGTCTAAAAAAGAAGGTGTGTTAAGGCACATTGCTGGCGCAGTGTTATTTTGAGAAACTAAAATAGACTGTTCAATAGACCAGCTGAGAAGAGTCTAAAGTCCAGCGCAAAGCACGTTAGATGTGAGCCTCGCTTACACATTGCTTAATACACACAATATGTACAGCAATACGCAAATATCTTTACAAATGAAATAGAGTTAAAGTATTAAAATATTACAAAATTATTATTTTCTATAAATATAAAAACCAGTACCTCCAAGCCTTCACCTCGGAGGGCTTTTTCAGTTTATTCATGACAAAATGCATTTGTATAATGTTATTATCATCATTAGTATTATTCATTATATGCATATTTATGTCTGTTTTATTAAAAACATGCTTTGATTTGTCCACCTGTTAGGTTTTAGACCATATGGGCCATAGCATGTGTATTTGGAAAAAAACTTTTTTGAAGTTTTTTGACCACACTTCGTTATTACTGTTTATTTATTTGTTTGCTGGAAATTAGAACAGAAGTGCTCAGTTATTCCACTTACAAAGTCCGCCATGTAAATAGCAAATGCGCTATGGCGCAACGCAACTGACTTTTTAAGGGAATGGGAGATGAGACACTGATTGGTTTCTCAATACACACCTATAACTCATTAAGAGAATAAGCTCAACCCTGTTAGACCATGCACTACGGCACAAAGCAGAATTTTCCGTCCTTAAAATAGCAACAGTGGATACTGACATGCCCCTAATGCTTTTGTGCCTTGCGCTTTGAACTTTGCGTCTAGATCGTTAAAACAGGGCCCGATCTCTCTCTTTTGTAGTGCTGTATTTATACCATATACGTAGTGTACATATTGTATTAAGTGTCAGATGGGACTCGCATATCAGGAATGTATGTATTTTGTGTTGGCCACTCTTGTATAACCCAGAGTTACATTTTGGTTGGCCATCTGTTTGTTTCTAAAGAGTCTCATGTTTTCGATACTGCAGACTAGTTCAGTAAAAAGAAAGACAGAAGAAATGCCCATCTGAGTTTAGTCTTATCACAAACACAACAGTAATCTGGTAGCATTTGAGCTTTTTTAGGGATTATTATTGTGATCTCCCAATTGCAACAGAGAAATACTGGGAAATCTCTGTGGACTGATGACATTTAATGTCATTCAGCCTTATTATCTTAAAATGTGAGCAAAATCACCTTTTGTCATCACTTTAGACATTACGCTAGAGAATCATTCAAATATTAGCTCTAAAGTGACATGTTTTTGAGCAATGGTTTCTGCTGTTCTGACGTCAGCTGCAAATGTGAATGAATGGTGGAAGAAAGTAGTTCCTCTTACAAATGGGTTTTTAGACTTTCTGTGTTTGATTTATTTTTTATATACACGATTATGCCATCGAACTGTTGCATAAATGCAATATCACACTCGTAGCAGTGCGGTATGGCTGTATATCGACACTGGTGGGACACAAAGGCACTCGGCCTGCTGCCTTGTGCCAGCACACACCTCCCACCAGTGCCGATATACAGCTATATCGCACTGCTACTCGTGTATATTATATACACACACACAATGCAAATTAAAAATAAATATATATGTAAATGTATTCCTTATATTTAAAAAATATTTTTGTATTTTATGTGTATGTGTGTCTACAGTATAGGTGTATATATTATGAAAATAGTACATTTTATCTCTAATGGGATTAAACAAATTTAATAATTTGACAGCAATAATATATATATATTTTATTTATATATTGCAATGCTTTTATTTATGATTAATCATTTTACAGCACTAAAATACATACTATAAATATGCATCAAGCATAAACGTTTGTATTGACATGATGTATACATTTGTACTGTGTATATAAGATTGTTTCTTTATGATTAAAGATTATGATTCTTTATGTGTAAACGTCAGTATATCATTTACTTACAGTTTTTCTCAGTCACTTTGGTGCATTTCTCACAACACTATTTACATTTGCAGAACAGTTAATGCATTTCTCAAAACAATTACTCATTTGTTCACATCATAGTAGCAGTTTCTCATTCCTTCCGAGCTATCCATTTTGAGCAAGTGACACGCTTTTGCAGGTTATCAACTACGTTTTGCAATTTGTACTAATTGTTTTGAGAAATGCATTAACTGTTGTACAAATGTAAATAGTGTTGTGAGAAATGCACCAAAGCCACTGAGAAAACTGTATAATAGGTTAAAGATTTAAGTGTGAAGTTTACAACTACAATGTGGTATATAAAATATTTTCTGCTGCTATAGAAAATATTTACTAAGTAATGGCGACATAACACTAATTTCCTCTCATTCAGAATGTATTGAATGACCCTTCTGGATGGTTCCTCTTTGAGTAAGACAAGGACAAACATCTGCACCCCTTAATGTTCCCACTGGATCTTCAGATTTCCAGCAAAACACCTAAAAAGACTTACAACCGTCTACAAAGAATACAACATAATCACTAGAGATGTCTTATCAGGTTTTCCACAAGGTGTATTCAGCAAACAGAATGATGCCAATCTCCGTGAGTATCTCTGTTTTGCGTCCAAGTGGGAATTGCTTCATAGAGCGTCTTCCAACCTCATTACGGCTCTTTGTGATTAGATATCTCGCAGGCTGTTGGCGCTTCAGGGACAAATATGCTTTGGTGAATTTGGCTCGAGTAGCATTTGTGCGTTTTAAGTAAAACTGCAAGGTATATTCTGTCCAGCACTGATAATAACCTGAAAACACACGCACGCACGCACACACACACACACACACACACACACACACACACACACACACACATCTTAGATCAAGTACATGTTATTTAAATTACCAAAATATTAATGACTACATGGATGGATGAATGGATGAATGGATGATAGATAGCGGCTGGCTGGCTGGCTGGCTGGATGAACGGATGGATGGTTGGATGGATGGATGGATGAATGTATGGCAGACAGACAGGCAGGCAGACAGACAGACAGATAGACAGATAGACAGACAGACAGACAGACAGACAGACAGACAGACAGACAGATAGATAGATAGATAGATAGATAGATAGATAGATAGATAGATAGATAGATAGACAGACAGACAGACAGACAGACAGACAGACAGACAGACAGACAGA
>CAIGQZ010034999.1:6993967-7005281 GCA_903798205.1 Danio tinwini | reverse complement strand
ATATATAGTATGGATGCATCGAATATTTGGCCACTGGAAATTTTCGGTTTTCACCCAAAAGATATTTATCACCGAAACAACATGGCCGAAACTGTAAATTGTGATGATGCAAACATAAACTGTTGCCTGCACGTGCTTGTCTGAACGGAGCTTCGTGTGTGTCTATTCCATCCATTCGGATCCTCTGCACGTCATCGCAACTGTACTCGATTCGCATTATAAAGATCATTACTTGGATGCGGAAATAAAGCAGTGTGCACACAAAATTATTTTTTTCTGTGTTTCAGTTCTCGGCCTTGCTTTCCAGTTTTCGGCCAATAATTTTTATTTCGGTGCATCCCTTATATATATGGTCATACAGAATGGAGGAGGGGTTTTGAAATGTTATACCACTTGATATGTGGTTCATCTAAATGTTTTTTAATTTACCGTATTTCAGACGGGACCACTTTGGCAAGTTAGGACACATTTATTGACTAATTTATTGTAGCTGTTGTCTTCTTAAGTATTTATTTTCAGCTCTGTTCACTCCAACCAATAGCAGAACAGCAACTACTGCAAAGGTGGGGAAAAATATAGTGATGCCCCATCTGATTGGTCAAATTTAAATCAACGACCAATGCCAATAAATGTAATAATCAGACATTTCAGGGATACTGCATATATGAACATAGGCTCATTCAGAAAACGTAGCCCTATGTACATTTCTGGAGATCACAAATTATGTAGCCAGAGGAACGTATGGCTGCATTTCGTCTTTACAACGAATGCTACAAGGCGGTATGACGCCGTCCCTTTTCGCAATTACCAGTTGACTGCTTACTTCCATATGTATGGCTTTCCTGCTGTTACCAGTTTCTCCAAAAGAGAAATTTCATAGAAATTTAATAGATTAACGAAAACAAAAACTGCAAAAAAACGTAGCTCCTGGGAGGTATTTGGCGCTCTCCAGAAATGTATGTAGCGGTACATTTTCAGAATGAGTTGGGTTGGCATATACTATCATCACAATTACAATGAATTCACGATATATTGTGCAGCCTTCAACTGAAAAATTAAGAGTGGGTGGGACATAGAGTAGCTCCTCCCCTTCTAAAAAACAGCCAATAGTTTTGTTTTTATCACCGCTCTGCTTGTGAGAGTGGTTGAGATCAAGCGCTTCAAATGAAAAGCAATCGAGAGGGGGGCGGGGCATGTCAGATACTGGAGAGCATTTGATTGGTCAATGTTTGATGAGAAATGAGGTGACGTGAAAAAAAATCGTTGATCCATTTAGGCGGATATGAGAAACTGCAAGCTTTGAATGTTTATTATCAGCTTTATATGTTCAACTTTTGTCACTGATTTGGAGCACATCAGGTAAAAGAACTGAAACTAACATCTAACATTGTTTATTTTAATTTCATGGGACCTTTAAACACTTGGAATAGTTTTTTTTTCTTGTGAAGAAAAGGTGACAGGTGAAATGAATTTTCATTTTCATTTTTAGGTCAGCGTCTGATGAGCTTTTGTTTCTTCTGAACGCAGTTTTGAAAAGCAGCTGTCTGTAGATAGCGAGGCTCAATTCTCAAAGCTTTTGGAATGCAGCCCAATATTTTTGTTTTTTTTATGCAAGAAAACATCTTGTAAGTAAACCAAATACACCCACAACACCAGAGTTTTTTAACTATAACTAACTTACATTGACCTGTTTTCTTCCTTCTTACTCTTTACTTTGCTGTTAGCGCTACTTTCTGCTCACTCAAAAGGTCAAAGTGGTGGAAGCGAAGGCAGGCATTATGTCCGTGTGGAATCGACGTCTCCAACAACCATTTCTGCCCTTAGAATGCAAATCTAAACATAAAATAAACATTTCATTTCATGTTTTCGGATGCTCTGAGTGGAGTTCATTAGGTATTCATCCAAAATATGCTTAAATGCCGTTTGTTTTCGGTCCACGGCTCCTCCGCTGAAACAGAGGCCTCTGAAATGAACAGTTTTAGCATTGGGGATACTGTCAGTGCTTCTGTTTCTGTTGGCAAAAATTGGCCTCATTTTTCCTGCTAGCAAATCTGAAGCAACAGCTGACATATCTTTACAGAGAGGGGTGGCATTTGTGATGCATCTTTTAATTACATTTGAACTCAGGAGCCACCTTCTGTATTCTTCAACAAAGCCATGATTCACCAACACACCGCATATAAAAACTCACTGTAGCACTTGATAGTCATTTGTATCCCAGGATTTCATGAATATAATTGTGGCATTATACTGAAGAACTATAATGTGAGGAATAGAAGAATTTTGATTTGTTGTGTTTAATGGATTTGGACACGTACAGCGGGGAAAATATGTATTGAACGCGTCATGTTTTTTTGCTGGAAATAATATTTCTAAAGGAGCTGTTGACATGGAATTCAACAAGGTATTGGGAAAAACCCAAACAATATAAACATAAAAATGAAACAAACAAAAGAATGACACGAGGAGAAAGTATGTATTTAATAGTTTATATAAAAGGCTTTTTTGATGATGGCAGCTTGATGGCGCCTCTCATATGGAGAATGAAGTCTCATGCATTGCTCAGGTGGGATTTTTTTCACAGACTTCAACAGTGTGTAAAAATCTTGATGGTTCTGTGCATCTCGACTGTCAAATCTGATCTTTTTTTTTGTATTTTCAATTGGATTTGAGTCAGGTGATTGGCTGGGCCATTCTACAGCTTGATTTTCTTTCTCTGAAAGTTTACTTGGATGTGTTGGATCCTTGTCTTGCTGAAATGTCCACCCTGGTATTATCTTCATCATCCTGCTAATGTACACATATGTTGGACTGAAACAGCTTATATTAATTTACAATGAAGAAGGGCAGTGAGTTGCTGAATAACTACTGAGAGATTTCAGCTGCTGTCTGCTTTCCATGCCTTTCTACACTTCCCTTTCTTCATGTGTTCAATACTTTTTCCCTGCGTCATTTTATTTTATTACACATAACTTTATTTATAGGCTAATTAGATACAATTTCTTTGCATATATTTATTTGTTTGGCTGTTATCAACATCTGGTGAAAATTTCAAGTCAACAGCATCTTTAGGAATATGTTTTCTGAGAAATATGGTGACGTGTTCAATACTTATTTCCTCCGTTACGACTTTAAAGTTTAGCTCTAGGGGTCAAAGAGGTATCATTTTAATGTGACTCAGTTTGTGGTGAGTTGGTGGCAAAATAGGAAAGCGACAACTAAATAATCCAAAATAAGTGAATTTATTTACAAAAGTGAAAAGAAGTCAAACAGCAAAAATATTATGTACAAGTTGGAATCTCACAAAGGAAAATAAATCAATTAATGTATGTTATTAGAGGATGTCAAGCGGCGCCAAATAAAAGAAAGCAAAATAACAAAAACCCCAAGCTAGTTCAAATTTACCCTCTAAACTACTTGATAGAAAACATCTTAAGCATTTGCACGTGTTGCATCTAAACTACACTAATTACAAAAAAATATGTAGAAAACGCTCACTTCTAAACTGGTGTGTTTATGGCTCATTTCCACTGACTGGTATAGTACAGGTCGGTACGGGTCACCTTTATCAGGCTTGCATTTCCACTGCTAAAAGGGTACCAATAATAAAGAAACAAATCTAAGTCCATACTTCTCCACCTGAAAGCAGCTACTGGAGATTTGCTGCTGATTACAGAACCGGCTTCACTGACAAATGTGCATGAAAATCATCTTCGAGTATTTGTGCTGCTCTAATTGTGTATAGATGACACTGTGGGAATTGTTGTGATAATTTTTTATTCTAAAAGCTGCCCATGAGATAAAATTACAGCATAACTATCACCAAAAGTGTGTTTTAATGCGAACAATTTGTGCATGGCCATATTTTATGCGGCTTCAAAATGTAAAAATTAATAATTAATGTAAAAATGTTACAATAATAACCTATTTGAGGTACAGCAAGAATGACATGTCTTTTATTTTAGTCTAGTTACCTTACTAATCTATTTCATTTGCAATGTTTATGGTAACACTTTAGAATAATTTAGGTCATTAGTTAATGTATTTACTAACATTAACTAAGTATAAATAATCCTGTAAAGCATTTATTAATCATAGTTCAGCATGAATTTATGCATTATTAGCATCTAAAGTTGTTAATTCAGACTCATTATTAATACATACCCCTATATACATTTCTGGAGGACGCCAAATACATACCTGGAGGTACGTTTTATGCAGTTTTTGTTTTCGCAAATCCACCAGAAGCTGCTGTGTATGCTTTTTCAGATCTCAAATTTCTCTTGCGAGGGCCATTCAGGCCTGCTGTTCTCACGTAAATCCACCAAAAGCCGTTGTCGACTGATTGACTGACCGACTGATTGCCCCACCGCCTTCCCTAAACCCAACCGATAAAAGCACCGATTAACCCGGTTACCCACTTCCCTAAACCCAACCCTCACGGCAGCTTAATTTTTACCACGTTTTAAGATCTTCCCACGTTCTCACCCTGTTATACTTGTTTATTTAGTTTTTTGCCTTTTGTTTTTGATTTACCCGCTTTCTGGAACCATTTTTCACCAGACTCAAACTCCATTGTCGCGGTCAACTCCACTCTGCGTCTCAAGTCCGCAGACGTATGACAAACGTAAAGACGTCCACATGCACCATGAGTTAACATGAACTAACATTAACAAAGTTAAATACAGCAATAAATTTATTACTAATTGTTTGTTCATGTTAGTAAATACATTAACTAATGGACTACTGGACCAATAATTTAAAGTTCATAAATGGTCAATTTATCAGCACCACCAAAACATCATCTGATCATTTGTAGGATAAGCCTTATGTGTACTGTTAACGCTGTAGATTAGGGTTGGGAATACACATTGGGCTGTAAATATTCAATAGGATCGCTGTCTCAGGAACAACAAATGATAATGATATAGTAGCATGTCCTACTTGGCTAAATCATATTATGCACATCGCAGAAGGGAAAACAAGCTGGTAATAATGTTAGGGAAGGACTTGCTTAAATGAATAGCTCTAGGACACGCAGAACATTATTTTTCAAAGCGCTAAACGGATTCTCTCAGGATTTCTTTCATAGTAGCATAATGTATTGGTTGTGTGAGAGAACGCAGAGCTCTGTAGGTGCGCACAGTCACCAAAGCAGGGGTTTTGTTTCTAGCCTGGCTTTGCCTGTAAAGCTGATTTGCAGGGCGGTGATTACATCTGTGTTACATGATTTTGTAAAATCCACACTGGTGGAGTAGTAGGACCGGACATAGTCTGCTTTGACTACAATGTAAATGTTTCCTGTCAGTTCTCTGCTGTTCTTTAAACAAAGTCTAACAATGCATATTATATAACAGTGGGAAAAAAGTTTACAGTGAAATATTTCTACTGTAAAAATGTATTAAATGCCACATAATCACATGGAACTACTTCATTAAAAAGGAAAGGTTTTTTATTTACTCTCTTCTCTTTAATGTTATAACATAAAAAATAAACATTGCATGTGTAAAACCTTTTTAATCAGCAAAAAATCGAGTACAGAGTTGCAAAATAACAAAAAAAATAAATAAATAAATAAATGTCAAAAAACACATTGTTTTCAATGGGAGAAAAATGGATGTTAGTTACTGCATAAATATTAATTATTACCACAAAACCCTCTCAAAATTGAAAATAAAATGGGAAAAATATTATTAAACAAAAACAAATTTGATTGATTGTACTAAAAATAAAAAAAGAAGAAAAAAAAGAGCAGGTATTGTACGGATGCTTGTCTCTTTTTGACCGCCTAAGGCTACCAGTGTAGTTCACCAATAACTATTAATGGATAATTCACCCCAACATTTTTATTTCATTCAACCATTATGAGTTTCTTTCTTATGTTGAACACACAACAAATATTTTAATGAATCCTGGAAACTATTGATATTCATAGTAGGAAAAACAAATACTAAAGAAATCAATGTGGTTACAGGTTTTCAGCTTTCTTCAAATTATATGTACTGTATATTTTTTTTAACAGAGGAAAAAAATAGTTTGAAGCAATTAAAGAAATAGAAAATGATGATGGAATTTTTTATTTTTGGGTGAACTATCACTTTAAAAGTGAAAGCTTCTCATAATTTACTCACCCTTGTAGGATGACATGCTATTATTCTTTCAAACAAACTTCCCAGCTATTCAGTTAGAAAAATAATCATATTTAAACTTAAATATATCACTGGTTTCAGCAACATAACTATTTTACATATTGTCAGAATAGTGGCTAATTTGTACAATTTAGTTAGTTTTAGTATTTAAAGGTGTGATTTTTAAACTCTGCGAGTGTAAAACCTTTTATTCAGCAAAAAATCGAGTTCAACTGAATCTAGAATTACAAAAAAAAAAGGAAAAAAATTACATTGTTTTCAATTGGAGGAAAATGGATGTTAATTACTGCATAAATATTAATTATGACCCCAAAACTCATTCAAAATTAAAAATTAAATGGGAAAAATATTATTAAACAAAAACAAGTTTTATTGATTGTACTGGGAAAACACTGCAGGTAATTTACAGATGCTCATAATTTTTTGACCTTTAAGACCTCCATTGTACTTAGTTCACAAATAAGAAACACCAGAGAGGATAATTAAAGGGATAATTCATCCCAAAGTTACAATTTTATTCACCCTCGAGTCCAAACCTTTATGAGTCTCTTTCTTTTGTTGAACACACAAAATACATTTTGATGAATGCTGGAAACCACTGATATTCATAGTAGGAAAAACACATACACTACCTGACAAAAGTCTTGTCGTCCATCCCAGTTGTAAGAGCAACAAATAATAACTTGACTTCTAGTTGATCGTTTGGAAAAGTGGCAGAAGGTCAATTTTTTCCAGTGAATCATCTGGTGAACTGCATCCCAATCATCACAAATTCTGCAGAAGACCTATTGGAACCCGCATGAAGTTTGGTAAAATCATGGTTTGAGATTACATTCAGTATGGGGCGTGCAAGAGATCTGCAGTGTGGATGGCAACATCAACAGCCTGAGGTATCAAGACATTTGTGCTGCCCATTACATTAGGAACCACAAGAGAGGGAATATTCTTCAGCAGGATAGCCCTCCTTCTCATACTTCAGCCTCCACCTCAAAGTTCCTAAAAGCAAAGAAGGTCAAGGTGCTCAAGGATTGGCCAGCCCAGTCACCAGGAATGAACATTATTGAGCATGTCTGGTGTAATATGGAGGAGGCATTGAAGATGAATCCAACGAAATGAATCCATGAAAAAAATAAATAAATAAAAATGTAAAAAAATCACATTGTTTTCAATTGGAGGAAAATGGATGTTAATTACTGCATAAATATTGAACAATGAATCCAATATTTGAGTCATTGCAGAGATGTATGGATGCAGTCCTCCAAGCTCATGGGAGTCATACACAATATTAATTCTTTTTCCACTGCACCATGACTTTATTTTATATACTGTACATTATTTCTGTGAAGTGACAAGACTTTTGTCTAAGCAAAGTCAGACCTTACTGTACTAATTAAATTATTAAAAATTAAGACATGATCATATTTTATTTCGGTAAAATAGGCGTAATCTAGAGGCCTTTGCCTTTCATATTAGCCACTTCTGATACCAAATGATCAACTAGAAGTCAAGTTGTATTTGTTGTTCCTAAACCTTGGATAGGCTACAAGACTTTTGTCAGATAGTGTACTATGGACGTCAGTGTGGTTACAGCCTTTCAGCTTTCTTTAAGATGTCTTCTTTTGTGTTTACCAGAAGCAAGAAAACCATGTTTGAAGCAAATAAAGGGTGATTTTTATTTTTGGGTGAACTATCCCTTTAAAAGTGAAAAGTGTCCCATAATTTATATCAAATCAAATCAAATCACATCATCAGCAGCAGCATGTGTGCTATGATGGGTGAAAAGCTTAAGTGCTGACTCCAGACAGTGCAAAATCCAGATGTGCAAATACAACGACAATGCAAAATACAGACAGTGCAAAATACAACAACATACTCACAAAAAAAACAAGACAATGTAAAATTGGCAATGTTGACAGTACGATGGATAGGTATACACATAGTTGTAGGCAGTATTGTTTAAGTGTGGATTGGTTAAAGTGCAGTGCATGCTACATCTTGATGGTGTGCAGTGCGGGGTATGGGAGAGTTTGTGTGGGGTGTGTTAAGTGGGGATAATAGGGATAATTTGTAGGGATACATGATATTATTCTTTCAAACAAACTTCCCAGCTATTTAGTTATAATATTCGTATTTAAACTTAAAATAAATCACTGGTTTCGGCAGCGTGTCAACCTAACTGTTACATATTTTTAAAATAGTAGCTCATTTGTGCAAGTTAATTAGTATTATTATTTATAGGTTTGATTTAAAAAAAATTTTTTTACTTTTTTAATCAGCAAAAAATCGTGTTCAGCTAAATCTAGAATTTATTTTCTCCCCATCTAAATGGCCAGTATCATGCGTATGTGCTGCCAATCCACTCTCTCTATATGTCAATTGCAATTTGTCAAATCTAAGTCACTTACGCTTTTTTTTTGTGCAGAATCCAGCATTTTTGAACTTCACATCTAACCTTAAAGCATGATTCTTATCTTCCTGTGCCAAGATTCCTTCGGCAGAGAAGAAAAGACTATTTCTGTTGGGCTAGCATAATCCAACGTATTCATTCATCTTTTCGACACTCGTGCTCTATATAGTGCTGATAGACAACTTGTCTGGTATTGCCATCAGCACTATCAGCATTTGTGATGCGCTGGAAGAAGAAATGACTCTGTCTGTAAAACTGTCAAAAAGCACTGTAGGAACTTTTCAAGGAAGTCTGAAGTTCCTGGCAGATCGATATACTGTAGGAGGCTTATTTATCGAACACTCCGAGGGCCGTATTGTGCTATGTTTGCATTTTCCATGATCTAGCGCTCATAACCAAACCAAAACGTCACAAAAGATCTGTGCAAATTGCATTGGAAAAAATGTCAAACGGCAAATTGCGTGAGTGATAAAAGATCAATATGCATACAAAATTTATATCTGTTAAAAATAGGTATTAAAGGACAGTATGTAAAAGTTTTTAATTAATTGTGTGAAGTTTATAAAGGCTACTTACAGTAAATGAAGTTCACTTAAAGGGATAGTTCACCCCAAAATTAAGATTTTCCTCACTATTGATTCATCAAGTGGTTCTTTCTTCTGTTGAACACACAAATATATTTTGATGAAAGCTGGAAACCATTGACTTCCATAAGAAAAAAAAATACTGTGGAGGTCAATGGTTACAGGCTTTCAGCTTTCTTCAAAATATCTTCTTTTGTGTTTAACCGAAGAAAGAAAGTCATGTTGGAAGCAAGTAAAGGTTTTTTTTTTATTTTTGGGTGAAAATATTTTTAAAAGTGCAAAGTGTCCCATAATTTACTTACCTTTGTAGGGATAAATGCTTTTATTCTTTCAAATAATCTTACCAGCTATTTAGTAAAAAAAAAAACACATATTTAAGCTTAAAATGTATCACTGGTTTCTGCAGCAACCTGTTTACATCCAACCCAGGCTCATTCTGAAAATGTACCCCTATGTACATTTCTGGAGAGCTCCAAATATGTCCCAGGTTTTTTTTTTTTTTTTTTTTTGCAGTTTTTGTTTGATTATTCCACCAGAGGCCACTGTGCACACTTTTTGAGATCTCAGATTAATTAATTTCTCTGGCAAGTGCCCTTCGCACCTGCTCTTCTCACGTAAATTTACCAGAGGCTGCTGTCGTCTGACTGATTGACTAACTGACCGGTCAACTGACCCACCCTCCCTAAACCCAAACGATTGTGTTTTCAAAAGCACCGATTGACCCGCCCAACACCCCTTCCTAAACCCAACCAACAGTGTTTTCAAAAGCAATTCAAAAAAAAGAAAAGCCCTGGTGGCAGCCTGATTTTTTTTCCACATTTTCAGATTTGACCACATTCTCACCTTGTTATTTACTTGTTTTTGTCTATTGTCTTTTGTTTTTGTCTTACCTGCTCTCTGGAACCATTCCATGCCAGACTCAAACCCCATCTTCACAGTCAACTTTGCTCCAAATCACAATTCCGCCGACGTACACGGACTCGGGTGCGCTTCCAGAAACCATCGTTAGCCAACTAACGTCGCAAGTCCCGCCGTTACAAACATAGTTCTTTGATTTAACAATTCACACATCCATCATTCCAACAAACATTCGCAAACTGCGTCGCAAACCTCTGGAGCTGTAGTTAGAAACATAGTTCCTGGCTGTGTTCCAATTATCCCCCTATTCTATTCATTTTTAGAACAAACAATTTAATCTTGTAATTGTAAAAAAAAAAGTATTAAAGTCATAGTCATAGTCATAGTCATATTAAAGTCAAGTTACAAATAAGATCATACTAACTAATAAGAAATACTCACTAAATAAAAAAAGTGAGATTGCATTTGTAGGTTTGTATTAGTATATTTTATTGTTATTCTGCTTATTTTTATTACAAAATGACATATTATTTACTGACAAAACCGTGGTAAATTTATTGGTTCTTTATAATAATTCATTATTCATTCATTTTCCTTCAGCTTAGCCCATTTATTCATAAGGTTTTGCCACAGCGAAATAAACCGCCAACTTATCCATCATATGTTTTACACAGCGGATGCCCTTCCAGCTGCAACCCAGTATAAGGAAACATCCATACACATTCATTCACACTCATACACTATGGCCATTTTAGTTTATTCAATTTTCCTTTACCGCATATGTTTGGACTGTGGGGGAAACTGGAGCACCCAGAAAAAACCCATGCCAAGACGGGAAGAACATGCAAACTCCACACAAAAATGACAACTGACCCAGCCGGGACTCGAACCGGCAGCCTTCTTGCTGTGAGATGACTGAGCCACCGTGTCGCCGAGATACTAGTTTATAAAGTTTTAAATACGAATATTTGTTTTACAAAAACCCCATTGTTACTTTGTAGAAGACATTCATTAACTTACTGTGGTTGTATTTCATGATGAATGGATGCACTTTTGGAGATTCAATATCGCAGCATTCAATGTCATGGAAAGCCAGGACATTTTTTTATGTATCTCTGATTATGTGTGTCTGAAAGAAGAAAGAAGCACCTAGAATGGCTTGAGGGTGAGTAAATTATGGGATAATTTTCATTTTTGTAAGACTTGTAAGTTGTAAGTCTAACATACCTGTGAGACTTTCACTCATATTTGCCATCAGTCTTTTTAATCTTCATTCATTCATTCATTCATTCATTCATTCATTCATTCATTCATTC
>CAIGQZ010034999.1:6975316-6993957 GCA_903798205.1 Danio tinwini | reverse complement strand
TTCATTCATTCATTCATTCATTCATTCATTCATTCATTCATTCATTCATTCATTCATTTTCATTCATTCATTCATTTTCCTTCGGCTTAGTCCATTATTTATGAGTGGTCACCACAGCGGAATGAACTGGCAACTATTCTAGCATATGTTTTACACAGCAGATGTCCTTGCAGCCGCAACCCAGCACTGAGAAACACCCATACACTCACACACACACACATACACTACGGCCAATTTTAGTTCATTCAATTTACCTATAGCGCATGTCTTTGGAATGTGGGGGAAACCGGAGCACCTGGAGGAAACCCACACCAACACAGGGAGAACATGCAAACTCCACACAGAAATGCCAACTGACCCAGCTGGGATTCAAACCAGTGACCTTCTTGCTGTAAGGTGACAGTGCTGACTTTTTTTATCCAGCATCTAAAAATACAATACAGATGGGGCCTTTAGAAATGCGCGTCTCATGGATCAGAACGCCATGACTAACCATGGTTAGTCGAAGTACTCAGGGAAATTCTCTGACTTATTTCTCCATGTTTTGTTCATATTTGCTAAAATCTAATACAATGCTGCACCTAGGATAATTGGGTTTATTGTTTTCTGATAAGAGAAATAGTTTCATTTTAGAAACAGTATTGTCGACTCGCCAATGCCATGGCTTTAATATTACATTTTGACTGTAGGCCTACATACAAAACTTTTCACAGAGCTTAGTTAAATGTTCTTTGATTAGGCTAGTTATCAATAAACTGTTAAAGCCAGAATGAATGGTAAAATATAGGTTGTAATTTAATTTAATATAGTTAAAATAAATAAATAAAATATAATTTAATATGGTACATATGCGGTTTTATTCGGAATCCCAATTACATTTTTTTACACACAAGAAAGCACAGAAGCTGCTCAGATAACTTTGGTTTGTAAGGATTCGTTTTATGATGTCTTTATGAACTTTTTGTAGCATGAAAGTTTGTGTGAAATGGTCTTTGGAGAAATGGATAGACAGAATCTTCATTTGTGCCTAACCTTCAATGTCCCAAAAAAGACATGAGTTTCATTGTGACTGCTGAAGCCATGGAACAGCAGCAAAGTTCCTTGATTATTACATTGAAATGAGAATAATTCCTAGCCATATTGGCCTACAAAATATCAACTTTTCATTTTCCGTTGGTTATAATACACAATGTGTGTGGTATGTGTGTGAATAAGAGTGTATGGGTGATTCCCAGTGATGGGTTGCAGCTGAAAGGGCATCTGCTGCATAAAACATATGCTGGGTAAATTGGCGGTTCATTCTGCTGTGGTGACTCCAAATTAATAAAAGGACTAAGCCAGGGGTATCCAAACTTGGTCCTGGAGGGCCGGTGTCTTGCTGAGTTTAGCTCCAACACACTTGCCAAGAAGATTCTAGTATATCTAGTAAGAGCTTGATTAGCTGGTTCAGGTGTGTTTGATTAGGGTTGGAGCTAAACTCTTCAGGACACCGGCCCTCCAGGACCAAGTTTGGACACCCCTGGACTAAGCCGAAAAGAAAATGAATGAATGATTGTATAATACACAGTGTAACTAGGGGTAGGGTCAAGCTTCGAATAGAAAAAAAAAAAAATTCTTTGATCATTTTTAAGCAAGATGCTAATGGTCTAATCTGATTTAATAGTTTATGCTAAGCTAAGCTAAAAGTGCTCCTGCCAGACTCAGAGATTGGTTGATTGGATTAAAAAATGGTAAAATCAACTGTTTAACTATTATGGACTTGTAAAACGAGCCTATTTTCAATGAAAAAAGATTTAGTGTTTCTTTAAAATTTCAGATCTACTTTTTAATACATGAAAATATCCCATAAAGAACTTGAGTTTAATAGTGCAAAGGACAGTTTAATTTCCTCTTGTAATTTATTATGCCGCATTGTAATAGAAATCATCCCATTAATGTTCTCAAAATAGTAGGCATGAGAGTCATTTTTCATATATGAGACTGCTGCAGTTTTTTTGCACACTGATAGTTTTATATACTCTGTATATTTATCAATCCGTTAAATTCAATTATTCACACACTTATTAGCACTTAGTAATGTTTATACATACATAATCAGGTTTTGTAGGTGGTCCAGTGACTCAGTGGTTAGCACCGTCTCCTCACAGCAAGAAGGATGGTGGTTCAAGTGCCGGCTGGTTCAGTTGGCATTCTGTGTGGAATTTCTGCTTGTTTTCCCTGTGTTGGCCGGTGCTACAGTTTCCCCCACAGTTCAAATACATGCGGTATAGGTGAATTGGATGAACTAATGGCAGTAGTTCATGGCAGTACTGATGGCAGTAGTGTGTGTGTGTGTGTGTTTGTGTGTTTGTGTGTTTGTGTGTTTGTGTGTGTGTGTGTGTGTGTGTGTGTGTGTGTGTGTGTGTGTGTGTGTGTGTGTGTTTGTGTGTGTGTGTGTGTGTGTGTGTGTGTGTGTGTGTGTGTGTGTGTGTGTGTGTGTGTGTGTGTGTGTGTGTGTGTGTGTGTGTGTGTGAATTTATGGGTGTTTCCCAGTACTGGGTTGTTACTGGAAGGGCATCCACTGCTTAAAATATATGCAGGAAAAGTTGGTGGTTCATTCCGCTGTGGCGACTTCTGATAAATAAGGGACTAAGCCGAAGGAAAATGAGTGAATATTCAGGGTTTTTTGGCCTGCATTCTTTAATATTATCTGCTATACAAATAAATTTTATTGAATTTTTTGTGTGTTTTACAACAAACACTTGTTATTTAAGAACAAAAATAAATGAATACAAAAATGTCTACAGAGCCTAGAATTTGCGTTAACTTTACAGTGAGGTTGCATTAGTTATTGTTAGTAACGTTTTTTACGACCATGAAATAATTCAATGAATAATAACAATTATATAATTACAGTTCATCTTTGTTAGCATTAGTTAATAGAAATATAGTCATTGATTTAATACACAAACACTGTGCATTGAACATGTACATAGACATCGCCTATATACAATATCTGTAGGTTGTGACGTATAAAATACTGTTTCCGGGTCAAAGTCATTTAAATTGAGAAAATATTTGTTTATTTGTTAGTTATATCACACATTAAAGGGACTTTTATATAATATCATGGTGTACACAACAGTCTCTGGACTTGCTGCTTCACTGACACCAATATTTTAACAGTTTATAAGAAATAAATCACTTTCTGGCCATCGGATATTAGGCATGGTCATATATATTGTCACGATCACCAGCGATCCAGCCTGTGCAAACACACAGTATTGCATAGAAGTACAAATCCGCCATCAAATGGACTACAAGATCCAGTCATGCGCCACTCACACACCTGGCCTTTGTTTACATTGCCTGCTGCCTGCCTGTACTGATCATCTGCCTGTTATTTTACTATGACTCTTGATTTCCTGTGTACATCTGTTTGCCCCTGTGTTGACCATTGCTTGCCTGACCGTCCTGCTAATAAACCTTGCAGTTTGGATCCACACCCCTGTTGTAAGCATCCACTTCATGTTACATATATATTGTGATTGTGATTTTTGAAAGTATTACAGCGCTTTTCAAACGTTTAATATTATCGTTTGATAGAGCGATTGGACCCGGAAGCCGCTTCATGTGATGTCACACTTAACAAGAGGATAACTGCAGGCTAACTATGTTAACATGTAATAACTTTAACTGTTAAAAGCTATTAGTTACTAGTTAATTAGTTAAAGCTATTAATAGTTATGGTAACTAATAACCTTAACTTTTCTGATTTTGATATTTCGTAAAGCTGCTTTGAAACAATAATAATTGTAAAAAACGCTCTACAAATAAACTTGAATTGAAGCACAGCTTGGATTTTAATAACATGTTAATAAATATAAAATGGAGTTAACTTGTTAAAGGTTCAGCAGCGGGACCGCGCCTCACTTTGCCTCCTTAACCAATCACCTACTCCCTAAAACCTATTTAAGGCAGACCAGCCCTCTAGCACTGTTCTTGTCTTTCTCTCAACACAGGCTCATTCTGAAAACATAGCCCTATATACGTTTCTGGAGATCACAAATTATGTAACCAGGGCTACGTATGGCTGCATTTAATCTTTAATGCATAGCTATGCTACGGGGGGTTATGATGCCGTTCTTTTTCACGCTTACCAGCTGACCCTTACCTCCGTATGGACGGTTTTACTGCTGTTACCAGTTTGTCGGTTAGCTCGACATGTACGTCAGCAGGTATAGGGAAGGACATGGGTAGGAGATCGGTGGTGGGTTGGTCAGTCAGAAAGTCAGTCAGACAGCCTCTGGTGGATTCGCAAAAACAAAAACTTGAAAAAAAACCATAGCTCCTGGGATGTATTTTGCTGTCTCTAGGAATTGTAAAAAAAATCAGTAAATTTACAGTTTATTTACGGCAGCTGGGGTGCTGGAAAAAAAAAGTTAAATAACAACCATTAAATTACAGAAATTTACTGTGAAATAACAGAAGTTGAAAAACAGAAATTCACCAGAAATTTAAATTTAAGGAAATTTTATTGTCCATTATTTGACTGTAAATTTCTGTAATTTAACGGCCGTTATTTAACCTTTTTTTCCCCGGCACCTCAGATGCTGGAAATAAACCGTAAATTTACAGATTTGTTTTACAGTGTAGGGGTATGTAATCAGAATGAGCCTGGGCTGTTTTCTCTCTTACCCACCTGTTCACTGTTTATCCTCTTAATTCCGTTCCCCTTCATCCCACTGTTCCTTTACCGTCCCTTTTCATCCCTACATCCCTACAATAAAGTTCAACTCAAAGTGTGGCATGGTCCATTCTGGTGAAACTTTGGTTAATAATTGCAGTAACACTTTATTTTGATGGTCCATTTGAGTATTATGGCGCACTCACATTAGGTACAGTTGCCTAGAACCATGCCAAAGCACGATTGCTCCCCATCCCCTCTCCCCTTCGGCCTGCGCTCACATTGCATTTTTTACCCAAATGACCTGAGCACGCTTAGTTATATCGTTTTGCATTATTTTTAGTCGTTTGGGATGCAGTGACATGCAGTCAAACACTTTGCCAAACAGATCCACCACTTTAGATGCTCATAAATTAGCATAAAAGTCCTTAATGTGCAGGTATTAGGAGGTTTCCTGAAGGTGCAGCTGACATGGCGAGGGGTTTGTGTTTTTAATAAACTATGGCAGTTTGTGTTCATTGAAAATTAAGAATGATTAATAAATCCATATGAAACAGTCCCCTGAAAGTGACATTGCGTCTTCAGTTTCGAGCTCAGGCATGCTTTGCACCTATTTTACAACTCTTCCAACTGGCCCAGGAATGGTCAACTTAATCACGCCTGGGCCCGTTTCAGAGCACTCACTTTTCTCAAACAAATCAGGAAACGCGACTGGGCATGGTTCGAATAGCATAGTGGGATGCACCCTTAGTACACTGTCTGCTTAATATCTGTTGATACTGCTCCTTCAACAGACATTTAACTGACTAAAAGAAACTTTGCAAGTGCATGTCAGCTTACACTAAACCTAACCCCAACCCTAACCCCAACCTAACAGTCTACTTATAGTCTAACGAGAATTAGTTGGCATATGTAACTCAATATGTGATTCAACAAACGCACCATCAAAATAAAGTGTGCTTATAATTGCTATACAAGTATTGTTCATTTTTAGCTCATGTTAGTAAATACATTAACTTACATAAACTAATGACGCCTTATTGTAAAGTGTCACCGAATTAGCTTATAATATAGTCTTACAGCATCTTGAATTCATCTCACACACTTATATCTTTCTGACTAAGATTAATGCTTCTGTTCGCTCCTACTAAATCTGTGAGCCGTGTAATGATGGTCTTTCAGTGTGTGTGCGTGTGCACATATCCAACCTGATCAAGCAAGGCAAAGCACATGAGGGTCTGCCACATGGAGCATGCTCAGTTCTGCATTGTACCTCTGTAATGCCCATCTTTAACAACTCTTCAGCCCACAGTCACCGGCCACAGACTTAATGGCCTCTCAACCGGACTCATTGCGCAAAGCAAGAGGCTTCATCTGGGAAAATGGAAGTGCTCATGGTCCGTCCCAGGGGAGAATCCACAGCCACCCGAGCATTTCCTCCGAGCTCAATGTGACATTGGAAGGGTGGAAAGCTCATTTAGGCGGCTAAGATTTCCTGCTCACTTCAGGATCCATTTGGTAGACTTAGACAGCCTTTCTGGGCCCGAGCCGAGGAATTAGATTTACGCGATTGCAAACTTCATACCTTTTCAAGGTTATGTTAGAGAGCCATTTTTGTTCCTCCACTTTGGGGGAGAACATTAAATTTAAGTGGATCTTTCATTCTTGTGGTAAGTAACGTTAATCAGTGCAATTCATCCAAATAAAATGGCTTTTTAAAGTGGCATTGGTTCTGATAATGACAGAGTGAGAGGCAAAAAAAAACCCTTTATAGATAAGAAATAAATGTTTTTTGTGGTAGCGTTCTATAGGAGCGGGTTCAGAAGTACCACTCAGCATCTCCTCTGTCTCATTTAATGCATTTTGAGGTGATTCATGGCCAAGGGCGCATTGCACAGCGAGAGGTTTATTTCATAGATGTGACGCTTGCATCTGGAGCTGCGACTGACCTGCAGATTCTCACCGGTTCTCTCACTCATAAAGGCTGAAACGGTCTCGGCTCGTGAATTATTTATGTCAGGCAGCACTGGTTGAAATAACTGCTCGGTGATGAGCGATGTCATTCTTAGCCCTGCTCTCCACATCCATCTAGATTTGTAGTTGCGAAGGACATCGCATGGGTGCATACACCACAGCACACATTGTAGTTTTAGACTGGGGATGAACAAAAAAGTACATATTAAAGGTCCCATAAAATTAAAATAAAGTTTTGTAGATGTTAGTATTAGTATTGTTAGTTTTTAGGATATCTTTACTGTAGTGTGGCCCAAAACCGTGAAGATATAAAACCGATATAAACATGTAAACCTTGCAGTTTGCCACTTCCGCCTATCAACGGTTTTATTCACGTCATACTTCAGTTTCTCACCATATCTTGACCAATCAAATGCTCTCTAGTATCTGAGATGCCCCGCCCCTTTTAATATGCTATTCATTTGATGCGTTTAAGCTCAACCACTCTCACTGGCAGAGCGGCAATAAAACAAAAGGCTATTGGCTGTTTTTTTTTTAAAAGGGGAGGAGCTATGTTTTGGTTGAGATTACGGCAAACATCGAATAAAAAAAACGCACATTTTTAAGCACTTCATGCAGCTTTAAAAGATGTAGCATATAAAAAAAAAACATGACGATCATAGTGACCACATGTTTAGCGGTTATGAATATTATCGCAGTTTCGTAAAAAAAAATTTAACTGTAATAATATTAATATTCATAACTGCTATACATTTGGTACACTGTAACACACTTAAGGCATTCCACCAAGTTTTGTATTTCTGAAAATGAACAAACAGCAAATCAAATTTGCAGCTTGATGAAATTTTGTGGAAACAACGTAAACAAGGATCTATGCATATCAAATTTCTTTACTTATGTTTGTATTATTTAATGTATTTGTTTTGTGTTGTTATATAACCAATTAAATTTTTCTTATTCAAGGTATTGTTTGTTAAACCATCACTTGGAAAACTACCTCACAGAGATTTATGTTTACTTAGTTTTTTTTTTATAGAACTGCAGAAAGCTGGTAAAGATTTGTAAGATTTGAAAATATCTAAATGCGATATTTATGACTGATATTGCGATTAGATTTTTTAAAGTCAAGCTTCAGCTCAGTATTCTCAGTAATGTAAAGGACACACTTTAAATGAAATGAATACAGCATAATTTATCTGTATATATAAAAATACAGTCAAGCAATAAATTATTCATACCCCTGGCAAATTTTGACTTAAATTTACTTTTATTCAACCAGAAAGTTTTTTTTTTTGACAGAAAATTACACAGGCTTATTCCAAAAGATGAAAAAAAAATAATAATAATAGTTCTAAGGATTTCTTTACATTTGAACAAAGAGTGGCATGTCCAAAATTATTCATACTAGGGCCGGGCCGTGTGATTAATCGAAATCTAATCGTAATAAAAATTTGAAACGTTGCAATTAGTTAATCGCAAGAGGCTGCGATATAAGTGAAATTTCACAAACTAAAGCTGCGGTCTCACTGGGCTTTTCTCCCCATAGACTTCCATTCATATGCACGCGAATGAGTCAGATCAGAAACGCAGCGTCATGCGTCAGAGTTTCGCAGGTTGTTGCGTTGCAAAGTTCAAGCTTGGTGAACTCTGACCTGCGAAATCGTATTGCTTGACTGCGTGAGACCAATCCAGGATCAAAACATGACCTCTCTGAACAGAAATTTAAAACATGGAGCAATCGCTTGCTTTTTTTTAATTTCTATTCATCTGGTTTAATCCCGCCCCTTTTCGCAGCGCCGTACGACAGAATTTCGCAAGCTCAAACTCTAGTGTGACTTTGGCTTAATTTCGAGAGGAGCACATGATATTATCGACTACAGCTGATCCTTATTGCTAATCATTAGCTAGCCTATCAGATCATTCTAAAACTACTATAAATATCCTGCCTAAAACTTATTCCATATCTTTGTTGTTTGAACATCATAGTTGAGCATTATCTAAGTGTGAACTCTTAAAAATATATATGTTATATATTATATAACTTCCCCCACCCAGAGCAAATGCGTAGCTGCCATCTGTGTGTGACAGTCTTACTAGCCAATTAAGTGAGCACACTTTCGTTATTATGCATAATGTCCACAATAAAAAAAACAACAACAAACAAACAGGAAAGCACGGACGAGTGGGATGATGGCATCTGCCGCTTCAGAAGCATTAATAGACTAATTAATATCAAAGAAAAACAGCACGTTGGTAATATGGAAATATCTTGGTTTTAGTCACACCAAACAAAACCAGGTAATTTGTAAGAGCTGTCACAGAATTGTTGCCACAGCACGAGGAAATACAACAACCAGCACCTAAAAGCACCACAGCTGGCTATGAGGAGTGTCTTGCTAAAAAGTTAACTAAAAGTACTGCCAGTCACACTCAATCTACTAGCAAGCAACAGCAAAGTACAATTTCAGAGTTGTTTGCTAACATAAGTTGATATCTTTTAAGTTTCTTTTTTTATATAACACTCACTGCATTTTAGCAGTAAGACGCTACAGTACAGATTATTGAGCTGAAGCTTGACTACCAAATTAAATTGCAAATCAAATTGAAATTGCAGTATCTGTCAAAAAAAAATCTAAATTACATATTTTCCCCAAATCGCACAGTCCTAAATCATACCCTTTGCAAAGTGTCACAGTCTATGAGAAAATCCAAAGATCTATATCATTCCAAATAGCATCCCCGTTACCAACAGGTCAAAAAGAGAAGCTCTCTGGGTTGTTGCTAAATCAGATACAGTTGCGGTCGGAAGTTAATGAAAATGATTTTCTATTAATTGTATTTTATTAATGTCTACTCCCACCCCAACCCTAAACCCAGCCATCACAATGCTGTAAAAAATATTAATTATTGTTGTACAATGTCATAAATGATGCTATATTGATGTGCATATTCGCAGCTGTATCCTATCTAGGCTTTACCAGCTCTCTGCTGTTGGTATGTGGACAGTCATGGCCAAGACAATGGAGTTCAGTCAAGACCTGCAGCTGCGCATTGTGACTCTGCTTATTAAGTGTCTAAATAAACATGCATTTACATTACAGCTAATTGCAATGTTGCAGAATTTAAAGCGTTTTTTTTTTTTTAATAGCAATTATCCATTACGGTTTTATTGATAATGGAAAATCAATTGGAAACTTTTATTAACACTAATATACAGTAATACTACTTATCAGAAAGGTTACCATTGCTTATCTTGAAAAAGGTAATTGTGACCAGTGATAACACATATATTCAGTGTATATATTAAACTGACTAGTCTGTGGTTTACAGATGCTTTGTACTTACATACAGTATTATGTGTTCTTGTGGTTGGAAAACAACTAGATGGGATGGAATCTAGAATCTAGAGGTCTCTGTTGAAAGATAAAAACTATTTAACTTGACATTTTTATGCAACACTCTTGCCAGGAAGCTTAAAAAAGCAGAGAAACAACAGCCAAAGATGCTTTAAAGGGGATGAATTTAAAGATGCAAGCAACTGTTTTGAAAGGATTTTATATGCAAACTGGCTAACAGCTAAAGCAGAGTACTCTTCTTGCATGTCAATGACAGAATTGCTGTTGAAAACATACTTTTAACAGTAAAAAATGTAAGAAAACAAATCAATTGCTTTTAAAAGGTAAGATTATATAAAAAAAATAATTGACTTGCTATTTACTCGTCCTCCAAACCTGTTTGACTTTCTTTCTTCTGTTGAACATTAAGGAAAATATTTTGAAGAAAGCAAAAAGCCTGCAACCATCAACTTGCATAGGAAAAGGAATACAGGAAATCAATAGTTTTCCAATAGCTTTCCATCTTTCTTCAAAGTGTGGTTTATTTATAAACTAATTTCGAGAGGATCACGATTAGCTATTAGTTAACACATGATTCACCAATCAGATGATTCGTAACTCACCATAAATAACCAGAGGTTTATACCTCAGTTATGCCATGGTCACATTAGAGTTTGAGCATGCAAAATTCTGTTGTACGGCTCAGCGAAAAGAGGCAGGGAAAAAAGTGAGCAATCGGTCCATATTTTAAATTTCTGTCCAAAAGGTCCTATTTTGATCTTCGATTGGTCTCATGCAGTCACGTGATACGATTTTGCAGGTCAGAGTTCACCCAGCTTTACTTTGCAACGCAGCAAACTGTGAAACTTGTCACAAGAGCTTGCGTTTCCGGGCTGGTGCATTCACATTCATATGAATGGAAGTCTATGGGAGGAAAAGTCTAGTATGACCACAGCTTTATCATCGTCTTGAAGAATCCCCCCTTCCACCCCTACTCCTCCTCCCTTTTCCTAGATAGGGCGGCATGGTGGCTCAGTGGTTAGCATCGTTGCCTCACAGCAAGAATGTCACTGGATTAAGTCCTTACCAAGCCAGTCAATGTTTCTGTGCAGAGTTTACTTATTCTCTCCATGCTTGCTTGGGTTTCTCCCGGATTCCCCGGTTTCCTCCCACCATCCAAAGACATGTGACATAAGTGAATTGACCAAACCAAATTGGCACCACAGATGAGCTTTTAGTCGGCAGTATATCTCTTCATAGCAATTCCTAATTTGTCATTAGCCATAAATAAGCAGGGGAGTTCTCGAGACCTACCTGAGTTCAAACTCCTCTCTCGCCCTTCAAATGGGAGGGAGCCCAGGGCTCGAGAATCTTCTGAGTTCAAGGCTCTCTCCCAGGACAGTATGCCAAACAAGCTTTATTATCAATCATCAGCTACTGTATATATCTTCTTTTTTTTGACAGAAGAAAGTGAAACAGGTTGGGAACAAATGAAGGGTAACTAAATGATTAAAAATTTTGGATGAACTATCCCTTTAACTGTTAGTTGGCTAAGCTGTTCTCACAGTTGCTGTTTAACCTCTTTAAAGTCATCAACGAAAAGTTCATTCTGGGAAATAAGTTGGGACCAAAAATTTGTTTTGGGGTTTTTTAAAGATGTTTTTTCAGACCTTTATTTTTTTTTTTGCCATGTTTGACAAAAGTGAAAATTTGTGCGTCCAATTTGCTCTGAAATACACGGTTCATTATAGTTGAGAAGTTGAAGAAGTGTTATCTTGTACCCAATTAAAACTGAGGTTAACTAAATGTCTATAAATGTTGCAAAAAAGAGAACCTTTTGAATATTAATTTATTTACGTATAATTTTTTTTAAAAGAGCCTCTCTGTGGCTGTGACAGTGGAATAAATTGACAGTTTGCAATGAAATGCATACATATTAATTAGTCCATGTTGTTGTTGATAAACCAATTTTAGAAATAAGTTAGTTTTTTCATTGCATAAATGAGCATTATTTTACTCTTCATCTTTTGTAGACATAAATCTGACAGAATATGCCAACTCAAATGTGTTGTTGATGATTTCCCACTATATATACACACCGTAAAAAAAATGAATTGTTCAGAAAACAATACAACATGATGGATTCAGGTTTAGGTTCTCTCAGCAATTGTTTTAAAATGGTTCATTCACTAAATGCAAAACACCTCATTAAGCCGGTGAATTGATTAAGGCTCAGTCACAATCATGTCTTATTATGTTTCATGTTCTGTTTAGTTTCTAGGCCATGGTTATCATCGTCACTGTTTTCAAGTTCAAGTTAATTGTTTGTTACCATGGTTTTGAAATAGTTACACACCTGTTCTTTGTTCTCTTGATTTGTAGTCTCTGTGTATATACTGTAAAACACTCAAAGGAGATTTATGCAACACTCTTACAATTAAAAATGATGTATTTGTGCATTTTGGAGAGCTGGAAATGCTATATTTTGAAAAGCTATTTCAAGATTTTGGAAAATGATAGTGTTATTGTTTCTGTATAAGCTACAAACATGAAAATATGTCAGTATGTGCACAGGTGTGTAATGTTTCTACACAAAGTGACATTGGCAACCTTATTTTGTTTATTCATTTGTTGAAGTGTTATTGACTCTTTTTATTTCCATTTATTCATTCATTTTCATTCGGCTTAAGGCTGATTTATACCTCGCGTCAAACGCACACGTATGGTCTGGTGAAGCCTCTGCTGTGGCTGACGCAGATGCTGATGCACACCTTTCAAAAAAATGTAACTACACGTTACGACGACACATAGTGCAAGCTCTGTGATTGGTCTGCTTGGTAGCCTTGATGAGTGTGGGTGGTGCTGAGAGCAGCAAGCCCAGTGGCGGATTTAGGCATGGGCAAGGTGAGCAATCGCCTAGGGCAGCATCTTGCTCAGGGCGGCATGGGGACCAACCAACCATCCCCGACAGCCCCCCCCTCCCCGACAACCCCCCCCCTCCCCTTTTTTCGAACTCTTCATTTTCATTCATGAAAGGGTGGTATGAGGGAGGCACGATCGTTGTTTGCCTAGAGCACCAGTTACAATTGCAACGGTACTGCCCTTCATTCACATTGGTCTCTCCATCCAATAAGACACCACAGAGCCACCAAGCTAAATAGACACGTGGTTGTAAAAGCTACTTGATTGTAATTAAAACAAACTTATCTTGCATGCCAATCTCAATTACATCTGTGCGTTGAATAATTGATCTTTCTTTTCCAATCTCTCTCATCCTGTCTTTCTTCTAGCCCTCATGTAGCATTCAAAATCGGTATGCTATTTGTGCATTCTGGGTCTGTTTGTACTTGAAGAACTGTTATTTTAATGCTATATAATGGCAGTCTGTAACTTTTGGAGTTAGTGGCTAATTCTTCTGAATTTGTACGATGTTGTTTATACATTTTAGTATGATTTGCTTATGTGATGGTTGGGTTTACAAATTGTATGAATAGAATCGTATGAATTCATACAAACTTATTCACTTCTTAATATAAAATATAAACTGAAATAGTGTAAACATCAGCAAGATGCTGAGAGGCGACAATGCTAACCACTGAGCCACCGTGCTACCTTTATATTCAATACAATCATATACTTTATATATTCATATAAAAAAATCCTGTGTTTGTTTGACATCTAATATAATGGATATACATTTTGACAACTGACTGAAAGTAATCCTTGAGCATTCAAAATGTTAGAAAAATCACTGCATTCTCTAGTGCCTTTCCTATTAAGATAGATGTCTTTAGCTATTAACCATTGGCGAGTGTCTGTTTCTAAGATGCATCTTGAAACCCCTGCATTCTGCATTCATCCAGGAATGACATTTTATTAGACATCCAAAATATTTAATTATTTAAAAAAGCCTATGCGAGACAAGTGCAGTAAAATATGCTGTTTTATACCAGCCTTTTGATCTGGCTCACAGCTCTCGTTTTGATCTAGTTTAATGAATGGGTTTAATAGCATTATAATCATGTTTGTCAGGTTTTGACCATGCAGATGAGATTTTTTTTTTCTCTCTCTGAAAAGTTTCTCTCTGAGCTAATGAGGTGAGCCGGTGTCAGTGTGAAATCTTGTCAGCGAAACTGTGAGGAAAGAGACGGAAGTTTCCCCCCAGGGTGCCGCTGATGCCATATTTTGATTTGTTCCGTACTGTCTCTCCCTCATAAACTGACCATATCTTTGGCCCAGCTTACAAAGACATCAGAAGCCCCTAAAAGAAAATGCGTGCACTGGCCAAACAGAAAAAATGGTGAAAGCGGCAACCTTTTAAGCATCTCCCAGAGAGTTTGCCCCTTACATGAGCTGTAGGCGATTACAGCATTCAAAGGGAACTCGGCTTTAAAGGATCTTTGAAAAACAATTGTCCACGGTGAAGAAAAACTGTAACACAGAGTACCAGAACAAAACCCGATTTGAAGTGGGTGGTTTGCCTCTGGACTGAGGGAAAATAGACCTGGAGGACCACCCACATCCACCCTGCGTTTTGCTCCTTGTGTTTCTGAGCTGGTGAAAGTGAACTTTATTTAAAACACAAATTGCATTACGAGACTTTACCTTTGAAGACTGTAATTTTATTATTTTAATGAGAGTAAGTGGAGCATTGAGACCTCAGTGTGGAAAAGTTCTGTTTTGTTCTTGGCGTCTAGGCGTAGAAAGAAGTTTTATATTCAATTCATCTTCATTTGTATAGCGATTTTACAATGTAGATTGTGTCAAAGCAGCTTAACATAGAAGTTCTAGAAATTTCAGTCTTTAGAGTTCAGTTTAGTTCAGTTCAGTGTGCACTCTCAAAAATAAAGGTACGCAAGCTGTCACTGGGGTGGTACCTTTTCAAAAGGTAAACGTTTGTACTTAAAGGGTCCAAATTGGTACCTTAAAAGTACCCCAGTGACAGCTCGCATACTTTTATTTCTGAGAGTGTGGTTTAATTTTCATTGCTGAAAGTCCAAACACTGAAGAGCAAATGTATTGATGCGCAGCTCCACAAGTCCTCTACAACAAAGGAATTGTCCAGCGATCGTTCGAACGGACAGTTGACTTCAATTACGGCTATTGCTATTAAAAATAAAAACCCATTTATGTTTAAGCAGGGTAGCAAGATCGAAGTTTAAGACATTATATTCATAAACAGGCACCTTTCTTATACAAAATAAAATTTTATTGACTAATCTAACAGAAACTAACACCTAACACAAAAACACATTCATACAGTTGTAGAGAAAAAAAATGAGAATTTGAGAGAGTGTAATGATGGAAAAACCTCAGATTTTGTATGACAAACCAAGTAAACCAAAAATAATCAATTTAACCCTTCTATGTTTTTTTAGGGTTACATTTAGTTTACACCAGTTCAGTGCTAATCTGGAAAAGTTACTTGCATTCCTTTTTGATGTACAGAACTCCCTCTGTTGGGCATGTGGTTAGCTGGGGTTCCGTTCTTTTGTCCTTGTGAGACTTGGAGTGGGGTGGAGTCTCTCGTTTCAAGTTTTTGAGGTGGCAAAAGGAACTGGTCGTGTTGACTTGTGGTTTTGCAGCGCACAAACTTAAGCAGACTCTCGACGGAAAAGAAAGAGAGAAAGGTATCGGAGATGAGAATGTCTGAGCTGTGTGATTAACCCATTTTGTCTGGGTCCCCGTCTGGTCCTTGGAGTCCTCTGAGGTTCTCCAGGATTCTGGTCTGGGTTCTAGTGTTTCTCTGGTCTGTGCGGTGGCCTTAGGCGCAAACTTTTATAAGGATGGTCTTGTACCCACCCTCCAGAGCCAAGTTGATCAATGAGAAGGTAATTTCCCTCGAGGCATGTTTTAAAGTCTTTGTTCCAAGCGTGGTCATTTGCATAAGCATTCTGGGTGTAAGCCAATGCAGAAATGTTTAGGTTTTTAACCACACGTATTAACATAAAATGTAACCAATCATTCAGTACACCGAATTAGCTTTGCAGGGACATCAAACATGAACTATCTACAATCTTATTTAGCTGTAATAGAGTTAAACATTGATTGCAGAAGTATTAAAACCATAATATTAATACATGAGCAAGAGACTTGCAGCACAACACCTAATAACACATAACGAGATTAAAAGTTTTCATTAAAAGCATCAGTTTTAAGCAAGGAGCTTATAGAAGTTCTCTGTGTGTCCATTTCTGAGTATTCCTTGTGTCGTAAATACCTTGGGATTGGATTACAACTGACCAGCCAGTCTTTTCTGGGTTAGAGAAGCTGACTGTGTGTTATTTGTTGAATAAAAGCAAAATAAGTATGTGTCTGATTGGCCATATTTGTTACAATGGCGAGGAATAAACTTCACCAATTGACGAAAGTGAAGGAACAAAACCTAGAGAGAAACCAGGCTCAGTTGGACACGACCATATTGAACAGTTGTTGTCCGCTGCACCTGCTGTTGCATTTTCATTAAAAGAGATCTCAGCTCTGAAGCTTACTGAATCTTCAATTTGACACACAATTATTGATTTCTGTTGTTTTAGAAACAGGCTGAGCTTAATTTTTGTAGCTTTAATACACAGTTTCCTAATTATAAAGTTTTATTATTGTGTTTATTTTGTACTTTTGCATCACAAGACGCTTTTCAGTTCCGTAGCTGATTGTGAACAAACACTTCTGCCTATTCAATATACACATACAAAGCAAGTACTGGAGATTTGTTGCTTATTCCTGTTGTAGTATACCTGTATCAAATGGTGGCTCCACTGTACCATTACACCCCTACCTGTAACCAGGCATGTGACACTGACAACAGAGGTGCAGATCTACATGCAGGTTTGTTGGCAAGGTCAGGTAAGTAGTGGTCAAAACAGGAACAAACAGATGTATATGGGCTAGGGATGGCAGACGTGAAACTAACGTTTCGACACAGTGTCGAGATCCCGAAGTGCAAGTGTTTTGAAACACTGCGCCGAAGCATGATCCAAAACACCCAGGTCACGTGACTAAAGTATTTCGAAACACCTGGTCACGTGACTAAAGCGATTCAAAGCATCGATCAGTTCAAAAGCGTTTCGAGACCTCGCAAAACTGCATTTAACTGACAGGGTCAGAAAACGTCACAGCTCATATGGCCGAGTGGACCGTACGCATATACGATTTCACTGTGCTACAATTGACTTCTGGGTTCAAATCCTGACTTGTACAAATATTCTGACATCATGATTTTATGTATTTTGATCATGGCACTGTTTTATGGTGTAATCTAGATAGGATACAGCTGCTGATTTTATCATAATTTTTTACACTGTAAAACAATAATTAATATTTTTAGAGTACTGTAATGGTTGGGTTTCGGTTTTGGGTAGACATTAATAAAATACAATAAATGGGAAATTTAATAAATATCAATAATTCTTGGTAACTTCTGGCCATAACCATGTCTAATCTAGCAACAACACTGTTTTATGACCAGAAGACATATTTATTCACAAAGTGTTTATTCGGATGTCAGACCAATGTTGAAACAAAACGACACAAGAACAGAGCAATTCAAACTGATTTTGAACCATTTCAAAACAGCTGCATTAGCCTGGATTCAAACACACTATCCCTGCATGAAAGACAGGAACCTTAACCGCTTCACTATATCACTTGAAGCTTTATTTTTGCAAAGTGGGGTTTATTACCTTACTTTGCTCAACTGTTCTTTGCTGAAGCTGTTTCAGTGCAATACATAAAAAAATGACCACTAGGTGTCACCGTAGAGTGGGGTTTTGAAACATTTTGAAGCTTCGACACATTTGCTTCGACTGTTTCAGTGTTTCATGAAGCCTCGCTTTGCCCACCACTAATATGGGCAATCCAGAGTCGTAGTTACAATAACGGTCAGATGGTCACAAGGTAGGCAGCAAACAGGATAAACAGACAGACGAGGCAAAGATCAAAACCAGGCAAAACAAGACAAAGGAAACGCGTTGTAATGTCACTTACAGTAAACAAGACTCCGCAACTTCTGTGTGTTAGTGTGCTGTATTTATAGTGCAGGAATCAGTCCAAAAGCAGCTTTAGCTGTGAGTGTCTAATCAATGGTGACTTGGAGCAGGTGAGTGTGTGTGTGTGGCATGACTGGGTTTTGTAGTCCATATGAGGCAGGGTTTGTAGTTCAGGTGAATGTGAGTGTTTACCAGCGATCTGCACAGGCTGGATCGCTGGTGATCATGACATTACTATAGAACAATGGTATTTTTACCTGCTGGTGCTCTTCTGGAAGCAAAAAAAATTTATTTCCCAAAAGTTTTCCCAAAATTCCAAACAAACTTCAATATTATATAACACCAATCAACCCTCAGTTTGTTCCAGAAGTATTCTGGAGCCTTTACATCCAGATTACTTCTTCTGTTTCTGAAACTCACACTGACAACACATTCTGTATTAGACTTTAATATTTTTCTTTCATATTATGTAGACTTTATTTCCTGCCTCTAATGAGAGTATGTCTTCCACAAAAGGTTAGTTCACCCAAAAATAAATTTGTCATTATTTATGCACCTATACATTGTACCAAACCCAAATGCCATTGTTTTTCTTCTTCCTTTTCTTCTTCTTCTTCTTCTTCTTCTTCTTCTTCTTCTTCTTCTTCTTCTTCTTCTTCTTCTTCTTCTTCTTCTTCT
>CAIGQZ010034999.1:6961110-6973087 GCA_903798205.1 Danio tinwini | reverse complement strand
CACACACACACACACACACACACACACACACACACACACACACACACCGTCACGTCATTTTGCCCTTACGTTCTCAAGTTCAAGGCAACAGTCAAAAACAGTGAATCAAATCACTGTATGGGCAAAGGGTCACTTCAAGAATGAGCAAAGTGGAGTCAGTGAGTCTGAATGAGTTGAGGGTAGTGGAGAGAAAAAATATTACTTTTTATTTTATTTGTATTTGCGAATACGTGCCACCTCTCTTAGTGTGTGACCTAGTTTGTCAAGTTTGAGGGTTCCTTTTAAGCCATTACTCTACATAAAATGTGACAGAATATAATCATAAAATTCATTTATTCATTTTCCTCAGGAGCTATAGCTCAAGTACACTTTTAGGCTTTGCCACAATTTTACAGTTATTTACTGCAAAAATGCCAGTAAAATAACACATACATTCTTTACAGTTCACTATACTACAATGTTCACTGCATTGTGGGTCATTTTAAAACTTTGACAGTAACTTACCGCATATTAAGACTTTGCTGTATTCTACAGTAATCAAAGTACTTGAGTGCTCTGTTAGACTTTACGGCAATTTTAAGGTTATCTACTGCAAAAACGGCCAGTAAAATACCACATACATTCTATACAGTTCACTACTGTAATATGCACTGCATTGTGGGTCTTTTTAAAACTTTGACAGTAACTTACTGAATATTAGGAATTTGTTGTATTCTGCTGTAATCAAAGTACACATTTGATAGTATTTTTGTAGTAACTTTCTGGCAGCACTGTTGCCAGCAAGTTGCTGCAACTGCCTCTTTACAGTAACTTACCTGTAAATGTGTTATACAGGAGCAGGGCCCTACCACAATTTAAATTTACAGTAAAATAGTTATATCAAATAAAAAGTTTTATAGTAAAATGCCCATTACCGCATGTAAATTTTACAGTATGACAATTTTTACAGTACCTTTACTGTCATGTATTTTAATTTTACACTAGCAGCACAAAACTTTTATTTTTAGTGTTTATTACTTTTGAATTTAATAAATTCCAAACAAGTGACAAATTGTTTCATTAACTGTCTCATTTGTGTCTCCAACTACAATAGCAGTACTTGAGTACTATGATTACAGTAGAATACTGCAAATTCCTAATACGCAGTAAGTTACTGTAAAAGTTTTAAAATTACCCACAATGCAGTAGTGAACCATAAATGATGTATGTAGTATTTTAATGGCCATTTTTGCAGTAAATAACTGTAAAATTGCGGCAAAGTCTAACAGAGTACTCGAGTACTTTGATTACAGTAGAATACCGCAAATTCCTAATACGCAGCAAGTTAGTGTAGAGTTCTAAAATGACCCACAATGCAGTACATATTACAGTAGTAAACTGTAAAGGATGTATGTGGTATTTTACTGATTGTTTTTTTTTTTTTTTTAGTAAATAACTGTAAAATGGCTGCAAATTCTAACAGTGTAGGGTGCTAAAAAAGAGGCACCCATCATATACATAAATCATCATACCGGAGTGTCACATGATAAACTTCAAGTGTCGCTATGGAAACTTTTAAGCCATGCAGTCCAAATAATGTTCTCATTAAAAAAATCCTGCAACAGGGATCAGCAAAAATATAAAAAAACTATTGCCAACAAGTTACTGCAACTGCTTCTTTACAGTAACTTACCTGTAAATGTGTTATATAGTAGCTGGGCCCAAACACAATTTCATTTTACAGTAAAATAACCTTACCATAACTTAGTTTTAATAGTAAAATGCTCTTTACCACGTTTTAATTTTACAGTATGACAATTTTTACAGAACTTTTACTGTAATTTGATTACATTTTACACTAGCAGCACAAAACCTTTATTTTTAGTATTTACTACTTTTGAATTTAATAAAATCGAAATAAGTTAAAGGTCAAATAAGTTTCATTAACTGTGTCATTTTTGTCGTCAACTACAGTAGCAGTAGCTTGATTACTTTGACTATTTGATTAAAGGGTTAATGACGACTCAAACACGTTTGAATAACACAAGCGCAATTTAATAACAGAATTACTGTACAGTACGCTTTGAGGAAACTGTTTTTTTAGCCACTGCACTAATACACAGTTTCTCTGAGTGCTTGGCCTCTGAGTAAATGAATGCACACCCTCAGTCCTCGCTTCACGCTAATTGCCTCTTAACTGTTACATAGCATGTGCTGTCATGCTTGTGTGTGTAGGCACGAAGCAACCCCTTATTTAGAAATGATAAGTAATGATCCTGAGTGGAGTCTTGCTGGATTAGTTTACTGGCTGCTCGGTTGAGTATTGTTACTGCTCTTGGTATTCTGAAAAAATCCATGTCCATGCTGCGGCAGATAATTTGACAAAATTTGTGTTTTTTCAAAAAACAACAACAACAACAACAAAAACTGCTGCTTGCAAACCAGTCTTGTTAAAGAGTTTATCGAGTGCAGGAACGTTTAGTGAGAAAAATGAACCCAAGACTGAATAGTCATCCTTTCATTACCACACACAGTATGTTTTCACCTGCTTTCTTTTACAGTCATTTTTTATTATTATTTATGGTTTAATTATCATCCTTTACAATAGCATTGCTTTAAAAACATTTATGTATAGTGAACTTGTGATTTGGCACCTTTAGCCAGGACAGACTACTGTGCATATTTCGTACGTCTTGTGCATATGTCTTGATAGGACGTATTTATCTGTTTACTGTGCTGACAGATTCAGACAATTTTTTTTACATTATTAGTTGTATTGATTTGCCGTTATATGCATTATAAGCTTTGTATGGTTTCCCCTACATTCAGTCTTCCATGGCAGGGCGCCACACCAAAATTCATCCCACCATTCATGCTCCAGTGTCCCTGTATCTGTGGTTACACTCAGTAAACAGCGGTGAGTTCAGTGAACTGTTGACCTTCACGGCCAATCACAGTCATTTCTGTTGAGCATGAACACACAATGGCAAATCAGTGCTGTTTAAGAACGTGCTCAACAGCACTCAAATATTAGTGGGAACTGGATGTCTTTAAAATGTTAGTATTGATTGGTACAGAATATCAGTATCCTGACAACCCTACCGGTTACAGGATTCTGCTTTCTTTAAAATATCCACCTTTGTATTCAACAGAAGGATGAACACTTGAGGGTAAGTAAATGGTGGGAAGAATTTTATTTTGTGTGAACTATCCCTTTATTCATTGTAGGTCTGGCAGTGTTTTAACACTGGTAGTATTTTGAATAATTGTAATAAGAGCTTTCAGTATTTTAAACACAATAATAAATATCTGCATTGCAATTAGTCAGTATATTCCTAGAAATCATAGCAATAAAGGTACAGTTGAAGTCAAAAATGATTAGCCCTCCTGTGATTTATTTTTATTTTGTCAAATATTTCCAAAATGATGTTTAACAGAGCAAGACATTTTTTTACAGTATTTTCTATAATATTTTTTTTCTTTTGGAGAAAGTCATTTATTTTACTTCGGCTGGAATAAAAGCAGTTTTTATATTTTTTAAACAATTTTAATGTCAAAATTATTAGGCCCCCCAAGCAATGTTTGTTTTTCAGTTGTCTACAGAACAAACCATCATTATACAATGACTTGCCTAATTAACCTAGTTAAACCTTTAAATGTCACTTTGAGATGAATCTTGCAAAATATCTAGTCAAATATTATCTACTGTCATCATGCCAAATATAAAAGAAACCAGTTATTGGAAATGAGTTATTAAAACTATTGTAATTAGAAATGTGTTTTAAAAATCTTCTTTTCGTAAAACAGAAATTGGGGGGGGGGGGGGACATATACTAATGTTACTTGGACTAATAGTCCTGACTTCAACTGTTTGTGTAAAAATGTTAATTTTTAAGAAGTTATAAGAGTGAGAGAAGGACAGTTTTGAACATGGATAAACTCAAAGAGAGCGCAAGAGAGAGTGTTAAAGGTTTCCATACATTCTTCTCATTCTTGTGTGTGTGAACAGGTATAATAAACATGTTGCAACACTGCCGAATGCCTTTGTTTTTTTGTGGCGTGGTATAAAAATGCTCAGAGCACAGCAGCTGTTATTAATATGCCTGTGTGGGAAGTGATCTGGCAACAGGCTTTGTGTGTTGCTTACATGCAGTTGGTCCACATGTTCCTCGCCGTACAGTAAGATTTGCTGTTCCTTCACACCGCTTTCAGCATGTCAAACTGGCCTGAGCCTGCCTGAATCATCCCACCTTTTTTAAACTGCATGTCTAGAGCTGTCGGCCTCTGTTTCCAGTGTAAAAAATTCACATTACCGCAGGCAGAACTCGGAGGTCATGCACTTGCGGTATTATTGTTTTCCACTGCCGTATGAATGCCTTGGGGTGATACATTTACACTGTTCGCTGTTTATTTGGGAGAGGAAAGTTAAATGATAAATTGTAACCATAATAGGAATTGACTGAAATGACAATTCTGTTTCAGTAAGCTATTAAGGAATATCTGATATTGAAATTCTATAATATTTTTCTATAATATTTCACACTTTGTTTTTAAGGTGATCATTTTTAAGGTTTGAAGGCTTTGACTTTGACCTGAATAAACTCCTTATTTGCTGCTTATTAATAGTTATTAAGGTATGTATTACTGATTAGGGATGTATATTATGATTATGCAAAATAAATACACTGTTTAAGGTTTCCGCTACATTTATTCTTCCATGGCCACACCAAAATTCATCCCGCCACGGCTACATTACAGCTTCTCAATCAAAACATTGTCGTTTTTTTTCTAAATAGCGGGTTATAATCGCACCAAAACGTTTTAAAAGGTAAGTGAATTATAACAGCGCAAACCTTTCTGTAACGTAGTAGTGCTGTGCGTTATTCGTTTAACCCAAGGTGACACACTGGCTGCCAGCAAACACGACGTATAGCTTTCAGTTAGGATGAACACAGTTTCCTTATATAATTTATCCTTAAATATACTTTATTATTAGATAAAGGTTTATGGTTCTGCATACAACAAACAAAGACTTTATCTTGCTGGAGTTTATAGCCGTTTCACTTTACTTCAGGACGCATTAATGCCGCTCTGTAGGTCTTTTGAAGACATTCATAAATATTCCTAGCCAATCTAATAAATGTTGGAGACATATTCACCACATAAACGCGCTAAATTGCACTTGAGCAGCATATATTTGAAGGCGTGCAATAAGTTTTGTGCACGAACAGAGAAAATCCTCGCGCAAGCAAAAAGATCTGCATGCTAATACATAAATCTGATCTCGACTTGTAGTACTGCGTCACGACATTTGTCCGTGAAATAACGCCATAGTTGGTAGATCAAAAGGCCTGCCGCCACAGTTGAAAAAATTCTAGAGGAAACACTGCTGTTAACAATTTCCTGTAGAATCTAAAGTAACTTTCTGGCAGCAGTTAGCAAGTAGCTTACTGTAAATTAATTACAGCAAAATACTGTATTTACATTTACAGCACAATTTACCTTGCTGTATTTGTATTTACAGTATTGCATAACAATTGTAAAATATACGGTCATTTTCACAGTGTAACTGTAAAATACAGTAGCAGACTGCAAAACTGTTCTACAGTAAATACAGTTCACAATGCAATTCAGTTCAGTAACATGACAGTTGAAGAAGACAGTTGCCAGTAACTTACTATAAATCAATTACCGCAAAAATGCCGTATTTACATTTACAGCACAATTTACCTTGCTGTATATGTATTTACAGTATTGTTTATGGTAAAATATACAGTGATATTCACAATGCAAATTTAAAATAAAGTAACATACTGCAGTGCCTACAGTAAAATACATTTCATATTGCAGTTCAGTTTGCCAGTAATTTACTGTAAATCAATTACAGCAAAAAATATTGTGTTTACGTTTACAGCACCATTTATCTTGCTGTGCATAAATTTACAGTATTGCATATCTTTATTGTAAAATAAACAGTCATTTTCACAATGCAACTTTAAAACACACAGTAACATACTGCATAATATTGCATAGCTTGCAGTAAAATTCAGTTCATAATATATATACACTGTTACATAAAATCTACAGTAACATTTTGGCAGCAGTTTGCCAGTAACTTTCTATAAATCAATAACCACAAAAATACTGTATTTACATTTACAGCACAAGTACCTTGCTGTATATGTATTTACTGTATTGTTTATTTTAAAATATACAGTAATGTTCACAATTCAAATTTAAAATACAGTAGCATACTGCATAACTGTCCAACAGTAAAATTCAGTTCACATTACAATTCAGTTTGCCAGTAACTTACTGAAAAATACTGCATTTATATTTACAGCACCATTTACCTTGCTGTGTATTTGTATGTGTATGTCATTTTCACAATGCAACTTTAAAATACAGCAACATTCTGCATAAGTAAGGTAGTGCTGTCGCCTCACAGCAAGAACGTCGCTGGGTCACAGGTTCAAACCTCAGCTGGGCTGGGTCAGTTGGCGTTTCTGTGTGGAGTTTGCATGTTCTCCCTGCGTTCACGTGGGTTTCCTCCGGGTGCTCCGGTTTGTGTATGTGCTGCTTATATATTGTGTGTAATCAGTCCTTGACAATCCTCCGGTGGTGTGTGCAATCAGTCAGGATAAGTACATATGTGTGTGAGCGGAGTGCATGAATGGAGATGTAGTCCATTAGATGGTGGATTTGTAGTCCATAAGTAATAGTGCATGATCACCAGCGATCTTCAGTCCATAGATCGCTGGTAAACGTGACAATATCTTAATAATAGGCAGGTGACACATCACTAGTTAATAATGAGAATTGTTACTAAGTGTTAGCAAATTATTTATCTATAAAAAATTAATAACAACATTTTGCGATTGCAGGTTAGAATATGTTTTACAGTATTAAAATATAAGTGTTTCTAAATATTTAAATATTATAATATATAATATCTGATTTACTCACCCTCAGGCCATCCAGAGTTTCTTTTTGATTCAGTAGAAAAGAAAAAAGATGATTTAATTTAGCTGAAAAACCAATTGTCCTCTGGTACCCAAAATATCTATTAGTTAACAATATTTATTACACAGTTTCCTTATTTTGCAATTCACAGGTGTTATTTTGAAGAAACCAATAAAATAACAGAAAATGTAAGTTAATCACCAGGTTTATACTGTCATTTATAACACCAACCCGGCATTATATCACTTCGTAATAATAAAAGTCACTTTTTCAAACTTATTATCATCCACAGCTGTTAAATGAAAGATGAGGTGACATAAAGACAAGATGATATAATGCAAGTTAAAAGCATAAATAAAAGGGGGAAAATAAATCACAAAATATGGAAAACTGCATTTTTTTACAGTGCATATAACTGAATTAGTTCCTACCATCACTTTGATATAAAAAAAAATCATAAAATTATAATTAATTAAAAAATATACTCAATGCAAAAACTATTCCGGTAGTATACTCAATGCGCTAAAATTTAATTTACAATTTTATTAATTGTCATTCATAGCCTGGTCAAACAGTTAAACTAAGGGCATATACTTGCACTACAAACATCTTGTCCATAATAATGTGTTTGTGCGCAAGTCCTTTTAGATTTTAAATAAAGGACGTAAGGATTTTTACGTGAGCAGAGCACATTATTTGTGCGCATCCAAATCAGTGTTGGCAGCCCATTCATCAGCCAGGTCTCTTTATGCAGGTGGCCTTTTGTAGCAGTCCGTCCTGTGTCAATCCACCTGACTGTGTTTGATAATGTACCTCACAGAGAGCATGTGATTAGTTTAACAACCTGCTTGAACAAGGGAAAAAAAAATCATCGGGGTGGAAATCTGATTGACACCACAGTGGATTCACAGGTTTTCATTCCATCCTGGAGCCATTATTTCAAAATCTACAATATCTATATCAGTTTTTCCACAATTGGCTATTGTGTTATGGGTTCGCTCTTATTGATGATGATGATGACGATGATGATGTTGATATTAATAATAATGTTTTGGGAATGTTCACTCTTAAATGAAACTTATAAAAATAATCAGGTTCCACTACAAATATACAAAGTGAAGAGTTGGCTTTGTGCTTTTTTTTTATCCATAATTAAAAATAGAGTTATGGCGGCACTGTGGCTCAGTGATTAACACTATCACCTCACAGCAAGAAGGTCGCTTATTCGACTCCCAGCTGGGCCAGTTGGTATTTCTGTGTGGAGTTTGTAAGTTCTCCCCGTGTTTGCATAGGTTTTCTCCGGGTGCTCAAGTTTCCCCCACAGTTTAAAGACATGTGGTATAGATAAAAAAAAAACAAAAAAAAAAAAACTACATTGTCCGTAGTGTGTGTGTGTGTAAATGCCAGAGTGTATGTGTGTTTCCCAGTACTGGCAATCACAGTGTAAAACATATGCCAGAATAGTTAGTGGTTCATTCTGCAGTGGCAACCCCTGATAAGTAAGGGACTAAGCTAAAAAGAAAATGGATGAATGAATGAATGTACTGTACACAGTTTCATAAAAGATTTTATTACTTGGTTTTCTGGAATACTTGATTCTGGTCAATCACAACAGTATCAAGATATGTTATTCCCAGATAACAACCACTAAAACTTATAACACAGGCTCATTCACCATTTAGTGAAAATATTCCAGCAAGAACTCATGAGGAAATGTTACTATTTCATGATTTAATTCATTGAAAAAAACTGACTTTTTAAACAAGACATGACCCTAAAACGCACCCCTAAACCCAACCATCATTAGAGGAGGGCCAAATCATACAAATATCTAGAGATGAGATTGTAGAATTACAATGCCGTTACCATGACTGACAATTAAATGTGCATTACTATAATTGAGAACACTGAAGCGGTTTTCATGTGAGCAGCGTCTCTCTCAGCCATAGGACCTCTTATTCTCTGAGGTGGGTGTTTGTGTATGTGTGTTCATGACTGGGGCGGGACACATAACCAACCAGTGATGATGACTGGTGTGTCTGTGAGCATGGTGTAACTGAGAATTCGAATGTAATTGTTTTTTTAAGAAAGGCTTTGTTGAATAAAAAGAGCATGTATACAGCTATATTTTGCATGTTTTGACATATTATTTATAATTTGTGGCTAAGAAATAATTATTTATTTATTTTTGGTGTGGTCGGAGATAAATTTGGTAAATCCTCAGTGTTGAACCCTGAAAAGTCCTGTGAAATAAAAACGAATTGCAACGGGACACTGTGAAACCACAGCCCATTTGCTCATGCACATTGAGCAGGGTCATACACACAAAAAAGTGAAATGAATGAGGAGCCATGTGGACACAACACAAAGTCTAAATTAAGTCATTTTAGCATTCCAAAGTCAAATTTATAGAAATATAATATATTTTCCCAACAAAAAAATTGTGGCTAGTGAAAATGGCGAGTGACTAGTAATGTTGGAAATCTACTAGCCACAGTGGCTGGTGATCAAAAAGGTTATTGTCAACCCTGCATATAAATACATTTAGATCATTTACTTTAATCATTACTATTGGGATGTGAAGAGACTTTCAACCAGCACAACAACACATGTTTCTGAAGACAATCACCTGCACCTTTAAAATAGTGTAGATTAGTGTACAATGTTTTATATTTATTTTATAGTCATTTGACAAATAAGCTTTTTTTTAAGTAACTCAATAGTTACTTTCCCTGGTAATTAGTTACTTTTATAATTATGTAACTCAGTTACTATTCCTGAGAAGTAACTAGTAACTATAACTAATTACTAGGCCCACACGGAATCTGCGCACACAGAATTCCGCAGAATTTCCCTAGATTTTCAGCAGATTTCTGCAGATTTTTAGCCCATGATTATTTCTGTTTATTTACTTGAGTAAATGTGTGTAAATCTAAATGTATTCAGTTTTTAAATTAATTACAGTAATATTAATATAAAAATGTTCATCTGATTTATGTACAATGCAGTTTGTACAGTAATATTTTCTGTCTTGTAGTATATATATTATATGAGACACTTGCTTTGTTTACCAAATAAAGTGAATCTAGTTGGATTTGCATTTTAAACATTAAATAAAAGTTAAAAAGATATTTTTTATTTCACATATTAAGGTTTTAGTTATGATACTCCCAAAATAATTCCACAGAAATCTGCAGATTTTTACCAAAATTCTTCACAGAAGTAGCAAAAAACGTCCGCAGATTCCATCTGGCCCTACTAATTACTCCTTTAAAGGAACATGCCTAACATTGATGATGACATACTTTTCATTTTTGGGTGAACTGTTCTTCAATTAGATAACTTAAAATAAGCTGTAAAGGAATTTTTTTCTTTGTCATTTTTTCAGATTCTGTGAAACTGTTTGTATTGTTTTCATATAGTGCTGCAGGAAGCTGCATTGGTTTCATTGGCTTCCTCTGGGCCTCTTTCAGTGCTTGTGTCTGCTGGTCCACCTCCTTCAGGAAGGGCTAGGCTTTTTGTTCATGTGAACGCAAGTACAGTATGTGCATTTGTGGGCGGTGGACGGCCCAAAACCTTACATAATGGGATTAGTCATTTCTGTCTTTATATAAAGTGTCGGGGCAGCACGGTGGCACAGTGGGTAGCACAATCGCCTCACAGTAAGAAGGTCGCTGGTTCGAGCCTCGGCTGGGTCAGTTGGCATTTCTGTGTGGAGTTTGCATGTTCTCCCTGCGTTTGCGTGGGTTTCCTCTGGGTGCTCCAGTTTCCCCCACAGTCCAAAGACATGCGGTGCAGGTAAATTGGGTAGGCTGATTTGTCCGTAGTGAATGAGTGCGTATGGATGTTTTCCAGAGATGGGTTGCAGCTGGGAGGTCATCCGCTGCGTAAAACATGTGCTGGATAAGTTGGTGGTTCATTCTGCTGTGGCGACACCAGATTAATAAAGGGACTAAGCCGAAAAGAAAATGAATAAATGAATGAAATTAGGAAATTACCCATTGCAACTGTATTTACCTTGGCCCACTAGCCTCAATCAAGTTTGGTTTTTGGACCTTCATCAGAAAAAGTTTCAGCACCCCTGGTTTAAAGACAAAGGGTGAGTTGAGTTGTAAGGGATGGTCAACAATGTAATTCATTCATTCATTTTACTTCCGGCTTAGTCCCTTTGTTAGTCAGGGCTCTACACAGCGGAATGAACCGCCAAATTAAATAGCATATGTTTCACGCAGCGCATGCCTTTCCAGCTGCAACCTAGCACAAGGAAAACACCCATACACTCTCATTCACACACATATGCTACGGACAATTTAGCTTACTCAATTCACCTATAGCGCACATCTTTGGACTGTGGGGGAAACCGGAGCATCTGGAGGAAACCCACGCCAACACGGGAAAAAACATGCAAACTTCACACAGAGATGCCAAGTGACCCAGCTGAGGCCTAAACCAGCGACCTACCCACTTCGCCGGCCGTCAACAATGTAATTAAAAATGTAACAGAAATTCTGTTACAAAATCTGTTGCAGAAATTACAGATGTAATTACATGCAGGTATTTAATCAGGCTTTTGTTTTACATTGTACTTATGCTTGATTAAATACCTGCATAAAGTACATTCAGTGTAATTACATATTAGTTAAGGCACCTTAATATAAATTGGGACCGTTTTTTCTCAATACATTTTTAAACATATAATTAAGCTAATATAATATGATATAATAAATATAATATAATATAATATAATATAATATAATATAATGTAATGTAATGTAATGTAATGTAATGTAATATACTATACTATACTGTACTGTAATGTAATGTAATGTAATATAATATAATGTAATGTAATGTAATGTAATATGATATAATATAATATAATATAATGTAATGTAATATACTATACTATACTGTAATATAATGTAATGTAATATAATGTACTATAATATAATGTAATGTAATGTAATATGATATAATATAATATAATGTAATATAATATAATATAATATAATATAATATAATATAATATAATATA
>CAIGQZ010034999.1:6946112-6958630 GCA_903798205.1 Danio tinwini | reverse complement strand
TATATTATATTATATTATATTATATTATATTATATTATATTATATTAATGAATGTATATTATTCATTCATTTTCTTTCGGCTTAGTCCCTTATTCATCAGGGGTCACCACAACGGAATGAACCTTCAACTATTCCAGCATATGTTTTATGCAGCGGATGCCCTTCCAGCTGCAACCTGGTACTGGGAAACACCCATTCAGTCTCATATTCACACACACACTCATACACTACGGCCAATTTAGTTTATCCAATTCACCTACAGTATAGCGCATGTCTTTGGACTGTGGGGGAAACCGGAGCACCCGGAGGAAACCCACGTGAACACGGGGAGAACATGCAAACTCCACACAACCTTCTTGCTGTGAGGCAAACGTGCTACCCACTGCGCCACCGCATTGCCGCCTATAATATGTCATATTACATTATATTAAATTATTAATTAATTAATTTTCCTTCAGCTTAGTTCCTTATTTATTAGGGGTCGCCACAGCGGAATGAACCTCTAACCATTCCAACATATGTTTTATGCAGTGTATGCCCTTCCAGCCACCACTCATACTGAGAAACACCCATACACTCTCTCATTCACACAAACACTCATACAAACTCCACACAGAAATGTCAACTGGTCCAGCCGAGACTTGAACCAGTGACCTTCTTGCTGTGAGGTGACAGTGCTCACCACTGAGACTATATTATATTACATTATATTATAACTAGACAAGTCATTGAACAATAGCGTTTTGTTAGCCAGCTGCTTGTATGTGTGAGTTTGTGTTGTGTGTGTGTGTTTGTGTGTGTTTGTGTGTGTGTGTGTGTGTGTGTGTGTGTGTGTGTGTGTGTGTGTGTGTGTGTGTGTGTGTGTGTGTGTGTGTGTGTTTGTGGGTAGGACAACCCTGATCTCCTAAACTGCTCTGCTTTGATCTTGATCGATAAACTTGTCAACACAAATTTTTAATGATTTTCAATCAGGTTTAGGTCAGGACTCTGGGGTAGCCATTTCATGTTTTCAGTATTTTCAGCTTCAAGGATCTGCATTGTGTTTAGAAATTTCAATAATTTTCTCACGTACTTGTATTTGTTGGCAAACTGGCAATCCTCGGCTCATCTTTGCTCCTAAAGGACTAGACCTGTCTTGGATGCTGCTTTTGTACTAAATCATAACTGTTAGCATCCCCAGTTTCAAATTGTATAATTATTTAATTAATTTACCTCATTACTAGCCCTAAATTGCTCCTTTCCCAACTTTTTTTGTAATGTGTTGCAAGAACCAAATTTAAAAAACATGCTTATATTAAAAAATACTATAAAAATTATGCGGAACACATTAAGTGAAGTTTATTTATAAACTAAATTTGAGAGGATCATGTGCTTATGATTGCTTGCAGCCGGCCCCGGCACCAATCAGACAATTCCTAAGCCACTATAAATACCCTAAGTTCCATACAACAGCCATCTTCGTTTCCACCCCTACTCCTCCTCCTGTCCTTGATGGGTGGCACGGTGGCCCAGTGGTTAGCACTCTTGCTTCACAGCAAGAACGTCACTAGTTCTAGTCCTTACTAAGCCAGCCAACATTTCTGTGAGGAGTTTACACATTCTCCCCTTGCTTACATGGGTTTCCCACGGGTTCTCCAGTTTTCTCCAGTCCAAAAAAAATCATGCAACTTAAGTTAATTGACTAATCCAAATCGGCACCATAGACATGCTTCTAGTAAGTAGTTATCTCTTAAGAACAATCACTATCTGTTCATTAGCTACTACAGCAGGGGAGTTCTCGAGATCTACCTGAGCTCAAACTCCCCTCTCGCCTTGCAAATGGAAGGGAGCCCCAGGCTCGAGGATCTTATGAGCTCAGGGCTGTCTACCGGGACAGCATGCCAAACAAGCTTTATAATCAATCATCAGCTAATTGTGATCTCTTGAAATAATGTTAGTGTATTGTCTGCAATGAAATACAAGTCAAAGTAACAAGAAATCACTACTTTCTTTTTTATTTATGTTTTCCATATTGTCTCAATTTTTTCTGATTTGGGATCATACATATAATTAAAAAACATAAGGTTTACTTATATTGTGGAATTACTTATTTTATTTTATTTGCTAATGTTTTATTATGCAAATGACCTGTAGTGTATATATCATTTGCATTAAACATTTAGCAGATGGGTTGTGTCTTTACTGAGTGACATCTGTGTTGTCTATTAAAGCTGACTGATGAAAATGCTTTTCCACCCTTCACTCTCGGTGTGCAAAGACCTTGTCAATTTACAAATGACGTCTTTAGCGGCTGCTTTTAGAAGTGACTTTAGTCCATCTTGTACACCCAAAGCTTCCAAAATAAATTTACAATACAGCCGAAAAGCTTTTTAACAAGCCATTAAGTTCATGCTGCTTTTAGTTTCACGGCACGTAGCATATTTCTCAGAACAAGGCCGGTCGTCTATTATTTTGGTTGTCAAAGCAATTACTCTGCTGTGAGAATAATGCATAAATAGTCATAAAATTGTGCATTTGCTGAATGACAGTCACGTTTTATTAGCCTGAGCATTATAGCGGCAGCGGTTACCTCACAATCGAAGACATTGGATAAACTGGCTGTATGTCACCTGAATATGAGCAATGTGTTGATGTGCACCATGCTTTTTTATTAGCCCTTAATGGATTTGGGAAACTGGGAACAGTTTGATCTGTTGACATTCATCATGTCTCTCAGAGTAGTTATAGTAATTGTGTTGAACTGATATCTATGTGCTAGTATGCTAACTCTCCAAGTCAGTTGTGTCAAACTAATAGCCCACGAGAATGTGCAAATCTTTTTTTTTAGCCAACGGTAGACTTATTTTTTCTCCTCGTGTTCGCGTGGATTTCCTCCGGGTGCTCCAGTTTCCCCCACAGTCCAAAGACATGTGGTACAGGTGAATTGGGTAGGCTAAATTGTCCGTAGTGTATGAGTGTGAATAAGTGTGTGGATACTTAACAGAGATGGGTTGCAGCTGAAAGGGCATCTGCTGCGTAAAACGTGCTGGATAAGTTGGCGGTTCATTGCGATGTGGCGACCCCGGACTAATAAAAGACTAAGCTGAAAAGAAAATGAATGAATGAAATTAGCAGTGGTGTATGATTGTGTGTGTGTGTGTGTGTGTGTGTGTGTGTGTGTGTGTGTGTGTGTATGTGTGTGTGTATGCATATGATGGACGTTTCCCATTCGGGGGTACGGGTTGCGGCTGGAAGGGCATCCACTGCGTAAAACATATGCTTGAATAGTTGGCGGTTCATTCTGCCGTGGCAACCCCTTATAAATAAGTGACGCAGTAGGTAGTGCTGCCGCCTCACAGCAAGAAAGTTGCTGGTTTGAGCCTCGGCTGGGTCAGTTGGCGTTTCTGTGTGGAGTTTGCATGTTCTCCCTGCATTTGCGTGGGTTTCCTCTGGGTGCTCCGGTTTCCCCCACAGTCCAAAGACATGTGGTACAGGTAAGCTAAATTGTCCGTAGTGTATGAGTGTGTGTGGATGAGATGGGATGCGGCTGGAAGGGCATCCGCTGCGTAAAAACGTGCTGGATAAGTTGACGGTTCATTCTGCTGTGACAATCCTGGATTAATAAAGGGACTAAGCCAAAAAAAATGAATGAATGAATGAATGAGAAACAGGGTGCTCTGAACACACAAATAATGTAGTATCTGTTTCATTCATACTGGACACTAGAGGGCGAAACTGTGCATGAACTCCACATGTGCATCACAGGAGAAAATACATCCACTGTACCTTTGGCTGGGGAAAAATAACAAACAACAACAACTTTTTGTTGCATTTGAAAGCCCTGCACATACAAGTTCTAGATTGAAGAGGCTGTTATTATCAGAGGGCGATTAAGGAGGCTTTACACCTATAGATCGATTGTTTTTGTTCTGAAACACGGATTACATTTGTTACAATGTTGCTTTTTGTTCTTGGTGCATTTTTTTTTTGAGGTGTCAGTGCAAGAATGAACAAAAACATAAATTATTTATACTTTTATTTATATATTTTGGAGCGCAGTTGTCACTCTGAAGTCAGACCCCCCTAGTTTTCCGCGATACCGCAATCGCTAATTCAACGCAAAATTTTTGATTTTGCTAAATTCTTTATTTAAACACAAAATAATCGCAAAAAAACACAAATAATCTCATAAAACATTCATTTCTAAACCCTATAATCAAATTATATTTATTTCAGTTTGCAATTAATTGTTTTACTTGACTTATAGACGTTGCATACGTGATGTATTTGAGTGTCTCCCGGAAAAAAAACTCTCAGCTGCGCCCTCAAAATCATTACATTACATGAGAGTGGGGGGGAAATGTTTTTGTAGCCTCTGCAGTAAGCAGATGCTTGAAGACAGATGATGCACAAGTGATTTACATGTGAAGTCAATGCAAAATTGGATTAGACATCATGTGGCACGAATTTTGTGTTTTGTGCGTTTGACGCACTTCAGACTGCAAAAGAAAAAAATTTGAGCAAGCAGCTTACAATGATGGAGATTGATTCAAGGATGACGACCGTTGGACGTGACAGAATTGAAGGATATTATTTGTGCTTTACATGTGTGGCTGGTATTATGAAACCATTTTCTGCAGTTAACGAGAGAAAACACTTCCCTGCCATTGAGTTTTACGGCAAGCTGTGTTTTAGGTGTATTATGGTAGGGAAAGCCCTAATGCATTTCCTGAGTGATGTACACATGTCAGATACTCTGGGCAGTGAAATATAAGAAACACTAAGATTGTGGATAAAAATAAGAGTTATACAACCTTCCTTTGGCTGAATCCCTACCGTTTAAGATCTGTTTTAGATCTTGTCTTGTTTGTACAGCAAACATATAGGCAAATAGGCTTTTTTAAAATCCACTATTTCTCTTACTTTTATGCTATTCAGGAGCCATGTGCACCCATTGACAGGTACAATGTGCTCCTCTCCATCTCTCATTCAAGTTTAAGTTGCTTTATTGGCATGACATGTTGTATAGTATTGATGTATATAAAATTGTCTGCAAATTTCTGGGAATTACCTTCACAAAATCAGTCATTATTTTCGCTAAAAATCACAAAAAAACACACACAAAAAAATGAAAAACTAGGGGGTTTGTGAAGTTCACTAAATCAGAACTGTAATAAAATGACTTTAATAAAACTGTAATGATATCTTTAAGCTTTTTTTAAATTAATCATTAAAAGTGGATGTTGGAACGTTTATAAAGGAATAGGGCATGGAAGGATAACTAGGAACTATGCTTCTCACTACAGCTCTAGAATTGTAGATGCAGTTTGCAAATGTTCGTTGGAATAAAAGATTTGGGAAATGCCAAATCAATGAACTATGCTTATAGTTAAGACGGAACTTGTGACCTTGGTTAGCTAATGATGGTTTTTGGAAAAGCAACCCAGGTTTGGAACAAGTGGAGGGCGAGGAATCAACATAGGCTCGTTCTGATATACATTTCTGGAGATCGTGAATTATGTAGCCAGAGGTATGTATGGCTGCATTTCGTCTTTAAAACAAATGATATGATGCGGTATGGCGATGTTCCTTGACCGCTTACCTCCGTATGGACGGCTTTTCTGCAATTACCAGTTTGTCCAGTGGCTTGCCGCATACGTGAGCAGATTTGAGATGCTGAGCCAAGTTGACATTGATGATGGGGTTCGAGTCCAGTGAAGAATGGTTCCAGAAAGCAGGTAGGACAAAAACAAAAGCCGAAAAAATATAGCAAACAAGTAAATAACAGGGTGAGAATGAGGTAAAATCTGAAAACGTGGTAAAAATCAGGCACCCGCGAGGGCTTTTCTTTTTCTGGACTGCTTTTGAAAATACTGTCTGTTGGGTTTAGGGAAGTGGGTGGGTCAATCAATGCTTTTTAAAACACTATCGGTTGGGTTTATGGAAGGGTGTAGGTGGAGGATTAATCGTCAATGACTCAGTCAGTCAGTCAGTCAGTCGACAGCGGCCTTTGATGGATTTATGCGAGAATAATAGGAATGAATGGTCTTAAACAGCATACACAGCGGACTCTGGCAGATTCACAAAAACAATAACAGCACAACAAACATAGCTCCTGGAATGTATTTGGTGATCTCCAGAAATGTATATAGGGGTACGCAATCAGAATGAGCCTGGGCCGTGTGGAATTGATGATAGAGTTAAAATTTTTAAGTGAACAATCCCTTTAATTCTTATTGCAGTGAGAGTTTGTACCAGTATATAATAAATGATAGGATATCACTCTTCCCTAGTGTAGAATACAAGGAGTGTGCATTCCGAACTGTTTTTTTTTCCAGGTGTGTGTTCACCCTCTTGGTGGCCTGTATCCAATAGAGTCGTATTTGAGTCTGTCAGTGACCCGGACTGACCCTCTCAGTATCACTTTTCAGTCTGGGGAATTTGTGGTCATGTTTTCACACAGGTCCAGGCTGCAGTGATGTGGCTCACAATGATGCCACTTTCACATTCTGTATAAGTTCACGAAGTCTATTTCCATAACCCAAAATGTTGTAGACATCAAGTACCGTAGCTATTATTAGGGCTGCTTTTAAGGAGGAGTCTGGCTGTTTTGTGACCATTATTTGAGATTTGAGGTTTGCATGTTGACTGAATATGACAATTGCTTTATTTGGGTGGTTGCAGAATACCAAGAGAAAATAATATATATTTTGTACTAAGGGTTGCTGTTTCAGGGCTCAGGAGAATTAAGGGAGTATCGGCCTTTGTTTTTTTAGAGGCTTCTGCTAGAATTCCTGGGAGAAATACACAGAGAAACACATGAGACAGTTGTTCACATACAGTAGTGTACAGTGTATAGAGCTATGAACTGGATGTGTGTAGAATTTGATGAGAAATTCAACAATAACTGTGTTTGTGCATTGAACTCATAGAAAAAATATATATATTTCATAAATCATTTGCAAATAAAACAGTGTTTCCATTCCATGTCTTCAGGAGAACAGAACTGTGTAAATCTTGCAGATAAATTTATCAAAAATAAATTGTTTAGATTTATGTGGTTTACAAGTATGTTTGTATGAATGAATGAATGAATTATTTATTTATTTATTTATTCATTCATTCATTCATTCATTCATTCATTCATTTATTTATTTTAGGATTTGAAGGGTTGTTAAAGAATTTGAATGCTAAAATTGGAGTCTCCTGGGGAAAAATAGTTGGGAAGTACTGATTTAACCCAACATACAGTAAGTTATGTTAGTTTGTTTTTGCAAAAAAAAAAAAAAAACAGTCAATCAATTCATCAATGCCAGCTAACAATGGTACACATACTCAGCTCACGATGAATGTGTCAAATATTTCTTTATATTAATATAGAATAATATAATTTGATAGGGTTTTCACATTTCTAAATCATAGGTTACTGAATAGAGTTCTAGATAGAAGAACAACAGGCATTTTTAAAGCTCCCATTTTTTCTATAATAATAATAATAATAATAATAATAAGCAGAAGAAGAAGAAGAAGAAGAAAAAGAAAAAGAAAAAGAAAAAGAAGAAGAAGAAGAAGAAGAAGAAGAAGAAGAAGAAGAAGAAGAATTATAATGATAATAACTTTTTTATTAATAAGTACCTTTAGTGAATTTTTTATTTCTGCTTATTCCCTGTAACATTATTATACAAAAAAAAAAAGAAAGAAAAAAGGTTAAATGTTTATACTATACAAATCCATGGCTTTCAATTGCTCTTTTGGTTAGCTATCTCTGTCATCTTTTTATTTAATTTTTAATTGTTTCAAGAGTAGTCTGTAGTAATGCTCTGCTACTGTCTTGCATTGGAAGTCGTTTATTAGCACACTGTTCCCTGAACACCTGATTAACTAATGTTCCTCATAAATGCCTTTTAATGTATTTAATGTGCAGTTAATTGTTTTAATACACTGGCTATTCATATTTTAAAGCAACACATTGCTGCGTGTCATTGCGCGGTTAATTCAGCTGGATGTGGAAAGGTCACAAGAGACAGTCAAACACAAATGACAATCAAAGTGACATTGAAACGCAAATAAACTGAGCGTGACACAATGGGAGGGTTATATAAGGACATTGTCTCCATGGAACATTTTTTTTTACCTCAGTGTTACTGTATGTCCTCCTGAAACTTTTATTTTTATTGCTATGTAGATCATTTTATCCATTTTAGATTTTCTAAACACAAAGCAACACACTCTTAAGTTTAAACATCGCTTGTTCTTTTTGTCTTGTGTTCTTTTCTCTAGGTTACTTCTCTGGATTTTGTAAACATTACCTGTTAGATGAGTCATTGGAGTAAAAAAATACATTTGATTAATTTTATAGTTTAAACATTACATTTAAAATACAGTTTTAGGCATTTCTATTAATATATTTATTTGAGACTACACTGTAAAAAATCAACCTGTACAATTTTACAGTTAAAATTGTGGTGCAAACCGTCAAAGTAATTTCACATGTTTACAGTAAACTACCATATTTCATTAATTTATTGAGGTAATATGTCTGTATTTTGAATTAGCAACATCTACATATCTTTTGCTACACAGATAGACAGGTTAACACAGCCATATGCAGGTGGTGATGAGAAAGTTCATACATAATGAACCAATGCATCATGAAACAGTCACAAACAATTTTTCCCACAAACAGAAAAGTGTATCAGTGTAAAGAAGGTGCTCAGTGTCATTCACACAGCTACTAAACACCAGTATTATAACATGCATAAAATTAAAGTCATGAAATAAACATTGTTTATCAACATAAATCTCTAATGTACATAATCGATATGGAAACAACTAAAAAGATCCATAATAATGTCAACAAAAAGCATAAAAGTGATGTACCATGCAGGGAATTCTGGGAAAGTCAATTTACGGTTGTTTGCCGTATATGTTAAGGAAAAATATTGTTAACCAGATTACAGATTTTTACTGTAGCATTTTTACAGTTTTCTACCATTGAAATCACGGCCATTTTTTACAGTGTACAAGATTGCGTTTGTTTTCAGCACAACAGAAAGCGTCTTCCAATTTAAAGGGATAGTTCACACACAAAAAATACTATTCTGTCATAATTTACTCATCCACTACTTGTTTCAAATCTGTTTGAGTTTCACAAAGGAAGATATACTAAAGAAAGTTAGATCTATATACAGTTGAAGTCAGAATTTTTAGCCCACCCTGAATTATTAGCCCCCCATTTATTTTTTCCCTAATTTCTGTTTAATGGAGGGAAGATTTTCTCAACACATTTCTAAACATAATATTTTGAATAACTCATTTCTAATAACTGATTTATTTTATCTTTGTCATGATGACAGTAAATAATATTTCACTAGATATTTTTCAAGACACTTCTATACAGCTTGAAGTGACATTTAAAGGCTAAACTAGGTTAATTAGGTTAACTAGGCAGGTTAGGGTAATTAGGCAAGTTATTGTATAACGATGGTTTGTTCTGTAAACTATCGAAAAAATATAGAGCTTAAAGGACATAATAATTTTGACCTTAAAATGGTTTTTAAAAAATTAATTCTTTTATTGCTTTTATTCTAGCCAAAATAAAACAAATAAGACTTTCTCCAGAAAAAAAAAATATATATATATATATTGTCAGACATACTGTAAACATTTCCTTGCTCTGGTAAACATCATTTAAGAAATATATAAATCAAAAGGGGGGCTAATAATTCTGACTTCAACTGTATTGAAATCACCAATAGTAAACCACTGACCTAAACCCCTCCCTAAACACAATCAATAATTTTTTCAAAACATAGTTTTACCTTGATTTTACAGTACTTTTTTTACATTGACTTGGGTGCAAGCTCTGTAGTTGTTTTGTGGTATTTATTTGGTGTTGTGCAAAGAATTGCATGGAAATATTCCTTAATTTGTCAACAATATGTGCCTGCAAATATCATTAGCACAGCATTCCTACTAGTAGCACACATGTCAACCCTCCAGTTTTTGCCAGGATTCTCCCGCATTTTACAATTAATTGTAAAAGTTAGGGTTCTGAGAGGGATATGGGAGGTATATCCCATAATTTTACATTCCAATATTGACAGGTATGACTAGTAGGGATGCAACAGATTAATATTTTGGGCCAAAACCAAAAATGCTGTATATATCTTATATATAAACTCAATAACTTAGATTGCATGTACTTTACTATACACAAGCCAATAAAATAACCATGTTTTATTGACAGAAACATTTCATTGATAGTGTAAGAGTCAAGTGACCCCATTTTACCATGCTTTGCCATGACAGCACTGTTGCATTATTGCAAGCAGCAGAAACAAGATGTCTTCCACAGAGCGGAATATTCTCTATTTCACATTTTTCTCTCTCAGCTAAAAACCTAATTGCAATTTTCGGACCCCCAAATTCGATGCACCCCTAGTTCTACCAGAAAGAACAGAGAGATAATTATGATATTGAATTACATTTATTAATGATAAATATTTGACAAGAGTATCATTAACCAAAACATAAGATTTATTTGCGTCAATACCTGCAACCAAATGATATTGTAATATCCTGGGGAAAAAATAAAATAAAAATAATAATAATAATAATAATAATAACTGTGATTAGGTCTTCCTAGTAGAACTACTGCTAAAAGCTACATTTCCTAGAAACTGCAGTCAAACATATGTTTACATACATTTTTGGAGTTTCACAAAAGTGTAGACTGAAGCCTGTTTTGCATTGTTTTTCGCCTCAAAACATGGTTTTGTTAGTCTATTCAAACCTGAGTGACAGACTCCATAATGTCAGCACACACATCATTAAAACAGCATCTATGATCTTAGAAATATATATTGCTCATCCCTACCAACTGAGGCATTTATATTGGCCACATTACTAAACACAGTTGCTGTAGGTCTGTGTGTGCAAACACTCACAGCATTATTATCCTTTGTAGACTGTTCTCTGACAGCTTTCATTATCAGGGGAATGTTAACCGTGTCTCTCTCTGTTTGACCCTCACAGAGTCGCCGCTGAAAGGAGATGACAATCAAGTGGATCGATCTTTTGCTGACTCATCCTTGTTCAACCACTGGGGCCAAGACCTAGGGCCAGAGAGCCGTCGAGTAGCTCTCAAGATGTTTCAGTATTACGGCTACAACGGGTACCTCAGCGACCGCCTTTCGATGGACAGAGCCATCCCAGACTACAGGCCGGACGGGTGAGAGATTTTACCAAAGACTATAGAATACACAAGACAAAGCTTGGCAAGCAATTTTGGAGAATTTAATGTTTTCCCATTCAAACATATTGCCTGAGCTACTGTCTGAGAGGCGCTTCAAAGATGGCCATTGAGTGAAATGACTGGCCTTAAATGGGCTTTGGTTTTACTCACTGCTATTCATTCTATTGTTCGTTCCATCAATTGTTCGTTTGTTCGTTCCATCGCCTTCGTTAGCTCCATTGTTCATTTCTTCGTTCATTCCTTCGTTTGTTCCATCGTTCATTCCTTCTTTCATTCCATCATTCATTCCTTTGTTCGTTCCATCGTTTGTTTTTTGTTAGTTCGTTCCATCGTTTGTTCCTTCTTTCGTTCCTTTGTTTGTTCTTTCTTTTGTTCCATTGTTCGTTCCATCATTCGTTCCATAGTTCGTTTCTTCGTTCATTCCTTCATTCGTTCATTCGTTTGTTTGTTGTTTGTTCTTTCGTTCTATTGTTCTTTCCATCCTACGTTCCTTCTTTCATTCCATCGTTTGTTCCATCGTTCGTTTCATCGTTCGTTCCTTTGTTCGTTCCTTCATTCGTTCCATCGTTTGTTCCTTTGTTCGTTCCATCGTTTGTTCTATCACTCATTCCTTCATTAATTCTATTGTTTGTTCCTTTGTCCGTTTGTTTTTCCATTCGTTCCTTCGTTCGTTCCATCGTTTGTTCAATCGTTTGTTCCTCCATTTGTTCCTCTGTTCATTCCATCGTTCGTTCCAAAATTTGTTTCTTTGTTGTTCCATCATTCGTTCTATTGCTACAGACTGACGATTCTCTGGATGAGGGGCTTAGACCAGACATGTGTTTCTGCAGATTTTGTGGGATTTGAACATTTAGAAATCAAACTAAAGAGACAGGTGTTGTTTAATTTTCTTGGTGCTTCCTAATATGAATTGTAATCATATTAATTAATATAATTAATAATAATTAATCATTTTAGAGAATTTGATGTTGCAAAATTAAACAGGCTTTTTAAAGATGGCTACCGAGTGAAATGACTTGCCCTAAAGGGGCTTTGGTTTTACTCACTGCCTGTGTAAACCAGAACACAAATCAGTGTTTGCAGTCAGCAGATGTCCTGTGTCCATCGCTCCCTGAAATATGATGTTAATATAATGGTATTTTGATTGATAGTGGTGGTGTTTTCTCAGAGGAGGCAGTGTGTGCTCAAAAATAAGTTATTGCTCTTGTTATTATGTTTTCTACACAGCAAAAAAAACATATTTTTTTATATATATATATATATATATATATATATATATATA
>CAIGQZ010034999.1:6920305-6936112 GCA_903798205.1 Danio tinwini | reverse complement strand
GTGTAATAATATTCTATAAAGAATGTTTAAATAGATTTTAAACAAATAATAAGTAGCCATTTATTTACATTATGATGAATAATTATACCTGAAGCCATTTGCTGTCTGATAAAAAAAGACCTTGCACTTAAAAGCATATATTAGAATTTTAAAGACAAGACTACATTTGTGAAAATGACCTATTTTTTAAGGGATTACTTATGATTTTGAGCTCACTACACTTGAAATCTTAAGTTTATGCATTTTCATGATACATAAGTTACATCAACACATATATATTTTTTTTAAGTGATAGGACCAAAATGCTAAATGTTAAGTTATGTTCAGTCAACTTTACTTAATTGTTTAAGTAAAGACAACATTAGGGTTTACAGTAGAATTGTAATTTACTAAGTGGTAGGGTGGGGCGATAATTCGATATCGATAATTATCACAATATATTTTTTTCAATAAAACAATAATGACAGTATAAAAAGTGCTCGATAATATTATCGCACTATGGGTGAGGCTGCGCAGGCATTTTGCAGCCTGCACTTTCAGATGCCGCACGCAGTAAAAGTTTACAGTCATACAGTGTCAGTTGCACTTGGAGGAGTAAGAAAAATAAATTAGGTAAAAAATGTCACAGTCACAGACATTGTTGACAAGAAATGTCACTAAACTTAGTCTGGCCCTTCTTAGTTTTTTTGCAATCCGACACAAAACAGAGCAACGTGCACTGCAAACTGCGCAGACGACTCGTGTCTTCAAAAGCAGGCAACACCACAAACCTGTTTGATAATTTAAAACAATACCACCCTTATGAAGATGCTAAGAAAATTGCAGACCCAAACAAATGTTGGTAAACAAGTGCATCTACCCAGCAGAGTCTCGTCTCTTCATTTTCGAAAGCTGTGCCTTACGAGAAAAACCCTAAATAGACAGACGAAAGATATGACAGACATCTCAAACACATCTCAGTGAACACTTGATGCTTGCTGTAAACTACACGCTGCATTATTTAAGAGCATTTGTTACGACATTTATTGGATCTTTTGTTGTCAAGCTTATGTTTCCTTTTTAATATTAAGATATTTACCTCGGAAGAATAAACTGGGTCTGAAGGAAGAGCTAACTCAGAAACTCGTTGTGTGAATGGAGGCACTCCCCGCATGTCTCACCATGATGCGCAATTTCTAAAATGAGAGTCTGCATAGGCCTATTCGTGCCAGTCTGTGAGATAAAATTGGTTAAAACACCCGCAGATATACGTAGTGGAGATCTGCGCATACCAGTGTTTTTTATGTGTCCCGCAATATGCGATGTCAAGAGGGTGAAAGACTCCATAAGTAAGGTAGACTGCACACACTTATGTAATGAGTGGACGCGTCTCACAGCGCAAAGCATTACTAAACCTTTAAATTTCCATGCTTAATCAGTCATCAATAAGGTCTATCGATTAAAGGGTTATTGACAATCACTAGATCATCAAGTAATTGTTATTTAGCATCCCTAAATAAAATATATATAAGGATATTTTACCCTAAATTCACCATACTCACCATTAAAAGTAGAGTTCATCCAAAACTGAAAGTTCTGTCACCATTAACTCACACTTTTCTTGTTCCAAACTAGTTTTGCTTTATTTATTTATTTATTTTGATGTTGAACAATAATATCCAATAACTTGTAGGTAATGTCTTTGGTTGTTGAAAACTTGGAACAGTAAATGTTGAATTATTAATTAATTTTGTTTAATATTTTATTATTTATATAGTCAGACAGCTAAAACATTTCACAAAATGTGTTAAATCCGCTGCACAAAGGGATTGTCATGCTGGAAATCCTATAAAATGGATAAATATAAATATTTGTCTTTTTTCGTGACAGTTATCAATATCATATGGCAAAAAAAAATCACAATATTTTTTTTTGCCATATGGTTCAGCCATACTAAGTAGTTTTAAAAATGTCTGCTTTTACTTTCTCTTGAGTAAATTTTTTGTGCAATATTAGTACTTTTATTCCACTACTTTCCTTCAACCTGCTTCACCACTTTATTGTTTCTTGTTTATGGGAATTAGAAAAATCTGTCCTGTGATTCTTGTCCAATCAAATCACACATAGAAGGTAAATCATCATAATCATCGCATCATAATAAACTACCTCAAGACATGGGCGATTTATAATTGCAGCAAACTGTTTGGAAGCATTAAAAGTGTCCTAGAAGATGTCCAAAATCCTTACATGCAATGACCCATAGACTGTTTAGATGCAAGTCACTAATGAGAAGATGACGGATGTTTAGTGTATGATGACCGAAATGGCCCTAAACACCCAGCAGATGCAAGACGTCAACAAGATGTCAGGTTGACGTTGTAACCCAATGTCGCAGAGATGTTGCATTTTATTTGAAAATGAAAATTGGGTTGACGTCAGAACTCAACGTCAGGCCGACGTCATTGTCCAGTGTTCAACCAAATATCATGTCTAATGATGTTCAGTAGACGTTACCACTATGACATCTAACAGATATGATAGGTTTAGTACGAATAAATGTCAGTATTTGACGTCAATATGACGTTGGTTTAGGATGTTGACTCGACAATGGATTTTGGTCACTTTCTAACAACCTAAAATCAACCAAATATCATCATCATTTGACGTCATTATTGGACGTCAAAATAACGTTGTCCTTAAGACACTGGCTAGACATTGAATTTTGGTCACCTGATATCCCAATCTAAGTCTTACCTACTATTAATGTCCTATGATGTTGTGTGCCTGCTGGGCAATAACTAAATGCACTACAGAATGTTACGTTTACACACATCCACAAATTACATGTAAATGCATCAGCTTTTTACAGCATAATACTCACTACTCTTGAGTACTTTTGAAAGCTCATACTTTGGGTAATATTTACAGCAGATACTTTTACTCTACTTGCACTACATTTTTAGGCAAGCAATGGTACTTTTACTTGAGTATGATTGTTCAGTACTCTTTCCACCACTACTTATTAGAGAGAAATTGTTAATGTTAAGTAAAACCACTGACACATACTATTTGATACATGAACTCGATTAGATTAATTTAAATGTATTTAGTTTATTACTATAAACATTTTTATAATAAAATATGAATAAAAAGTAGGATTTTAATTTAGTCATTTACTTTAGAAGTAGAATGAAATGAGTTCATAATGGTTGTTTTCAGAGAATATGCTAAGTTTATTTATAAGCTAATTTCCAGAGGATCACGTGCTTGTGATTGACTTATAACTTCCACCCCTTCTCCTTCCCCCTTTTCTAGATAGGGCAGCACGGCGGCTCAGTGGTTAGCACTGTTGCCTCACAGCAGGAAGGTCACTGGTTAATGTCCATACTAGGCAAGTTGACGTTTTAGTGCAAAGTTTACATGTTCTCTGCGTGCTTGCATGGGTTTCCCGCGGGTTCCCCGGTTTCCTCCCACAGTCCAAAGACAAACAGCATAAGTAAATTGACTTAACCAAATAGGCACAGTAGATGAGCTCTTAGACAGGCTCTTATATAAATACACCTTTCAGTCAGCGGTTATCTCTTTATAGCAAACTCGATAATCTGTCATATGCCCTAACCAGGGGAGTTCTCGAGACTTGCCCGAGCTCAAACTTCCCTCTCGCTTTTCAAAACAGGAGGGAGCCCCTGGCTTGAGGATCTTCTGAGCTCAGGGCTCTCTCCAGGCACAGCATGCCTTGTTATCAATCATCAGCTAAGTGTGAACTCTTGAAATAATAAAGAGATAATTCGCCTACAGATGTATCATTTATTCTTCCTCATGTGGTTTTGAAAAAATCTATGAGTTTCTTTCTTCTGTTGACCATAAAATAAGATATTTTGAAGAATGCTGGTTGCTGGCACCAATCGACTTCCATAATAGAAAATCTACTAAATATTACTATGGAAGGCGACACGGTGGCTCAGTGGAAAGCACTGTTGCAAGAAGGTCACTGCTTCGAGCCCCCGGCTGGGTCAGTTGGTGTTTCTGTGTGGAGTTTGCATGTTCTTCCTGTTTTGGTTTAGCTTTCCTTCAGGTGCAGTCCAAACACATGCGGTATAGATGAATTGAATAAGCTAAATTGGCCGTAGTGTATGAGTGTGTGTGTGAATGCGATAGTGTATGGGTGTTTTTCAGTGCTGGGTTGCGGCTGGAAGGGCATCCGCTGCATAAAACATATGTTGGATAAGTTGGCGGTTCATTCGGCTGGTTCATTCGGCTGGGTCGCCCCTGATAAATAAAGGCTCTAAGCCGAAGCCAATTAAATGAATTAATTATTATGGAAGTCAATGGGTGCATGCAACCAGTGTTTTTAAGGGTTTTGAACAAGTGAAGGGTTAGTAAATGAAGACAAAATTTTCACGTTTGGGTAAACTATCCCCAAAAATATTTATGATTGTTTTTACAGCGTGAATGTACTGTTTAAAAAAACACAGAATGGGAAAGAAGGAAAACTGTTTATCAATTAATGTCAGCAGTTTGACAAAACATTCAAGAATGCACAATATTGGAATCCTAACAATATTTTGAATGAATTTGTCAATAACTGAAAGTCACAAAAGGCAAAACAAAGCATGCACATTGTGAACATTTTGAGTCTTTGAGTATGACTAGTCTGCAGTAAAATATAGAAAAAAACAAACTGGGAATGTTAAAGGTTTTGTCTCCAGCTGATCTGACTGACTTCATTCTTACATTTCAGCTTACTTTTTTGTGAAGCGTAAAATAAGTTGCTCCGGGTGCACGCTGTTACATGTTTCAAATGACAAATCCACTAGAGGGCGCTTTCTATATTTTTCAGTAAACTTATCTCAACTTCAATTTTAAATGCTACTGTGGTAAATTAGAAACTTTTTTGAATTTTATATTTAAAATAGATTATAGATCTACTTTATAATAATAATAATAATAATAATAATAATAATAATAATAATAATTATTATTATTATTATTATTATTATTATTATTATTTTAACACGTTTCGCATTTTATAGTAAAGATACTGTATAAAATATAACTAAAGTAAAAAAATAGGAAAAATAAAATATTTTGATAAAAAAGTTACAGTTTAAAAAATATTAATGAAAAAAATATATATCATTAAATACAATTTAATTAAATTTAACTAAATAAAATTTACATATGAAACAAGAGAGTGATTGTGTTTATCAAATTATTTCATAATTGCTTTATAAACAAACATACAAACTAATAAATAAATAAATATGCTAGATCTGATTATATCCCAGGGCGGTACTGTGGCTCAGAGGTTAGAACTGTCACCTCACAGCAAGAAGGTCGCTAGTTTGAGTCCTGGTTGGGTCAGTTGGCATTTCTGTGCGGAGTTTGCATGTTCACCCCGTATTAGTGTGGGTTTCCTCCGGGTGCTCCGGTTTCCCTCACAGTCCAAAAACATGCTGTATAGGTTAACTGAATAAACTAAATTGGCTGTAGTGTATGGGTGTGTATGGGTGTTTTCCCAGTACTGGGTTGCAGCTGGAAGGGCATCCGCTGTGTAAAACATATGCTGGAATAGTTGGCGGATTATTCCACTGTGGCAACTCCTGATAAATAAGGAACTAAGTTGAAAAGAAAATGAATGAATGACTATTTTCCATTATTATTTAAATGAGCTGATGAGAATTAAATCAGAATTACAAGAGAATTACAACAAAATTACCTTGTTTATACCGTTATCTTATACAGTCCTACAGATGTTCATATACCTGCAGGAATTGTCAGTTTGTTTCTGGTGGAACGTCATAGGTTTTAAACTGTTAGAAGTTATGAATTGATTTAATCCCTGTTGTATTATATTAGTTGAGAGCTTTAAATTCTCTTCAGTACAACTAAGCAACCCCAGCTCCTTGAGTTGGAAATAAATTGTGTATTGACATACGCAATGATTGAACTGTTGTTTTACTATGTTCTGGAAAAATAAGGACATGTTCCAGGGGACAATTCAGAACCTGGGCAAACTTTAATATATCAGTGGATCTTAGTAAGATTGACAGAGAAGACTGGATGTCCTCAGATAGAAATATTAAACGGAGGTGTTTATTTCTACCTTTCTCCCAGCTGACATGTTTACACAACCTCCAATATTGAAAATTTGAAGTGCAGTCTTAAAGGGATAGCTCAGCCAAATTGGAAAATTGCTGGAAAACCAATGCTTTATTTACTCATCTTTTTTTGGTCAACTATCCCTTTAAGGAGTCTACTTTTTAATGACTACCTCTATATTCCCTGTTAAGTGCAGTTTGTAACCAGGGCTTGACATTAACTTTTTTTGATCATCAGCCACTATGGCTAGTGGTTTTCCACCATTACTAGCCACTCTGCATTTTCACTAGCCACAATTTTGTTGTTGGAAAAATATATTTTACATGCATAAATTTGACTTTGACATACTAAAATTACTTGATTTAAAATGTGTGTTTTTCCACTTGCCTCCTAGTTCATTTCATTTTTTTGTGTACGAGCTTGCTCAATGAGCATATACGCAAATAGGTTGTGCTTTCATAAAAAAGTGGGTAACACTTTATAATAACTACACACTATAAATCATTTACTAAGCATTAGCATCTAGTGAATTCATTATTTGTTAAGCATTAACTCTACATTAATAAATGTTAGTAAGCAGTTTATAACTGCAGCTACAAATGCTGTATTCTTAACTTATAACCACATTTATAATGTACTTAATAATTGTCCTTTCATAATTTGTTAATGATTTATTATTCATGACTAAATTAAGTATTGCATTATTTACAAACCAGTTATTTAAGAGTAGTTGGAGGTTTTTAAGATCATTCATAATGAGTTAGTAAATGATTAATAAACTATTGAAATCAATATGAATATATATCTTATTAATCGGGCATATAGTAATGGTTACTATGTATGTTAATGCTTTATTAACTCAACTTCATCCAGTTTTGTGACCTAATCTAAAGGGACGACTGTTTATGCTTTATAAATCTCGTATAAATGACAATTAAAGGCTTGGTATTAAACGAACAATAATCTTTGCAAAAAAAAAAACTTATCTAAAAAGTATAATTATTGTAAGTTTTACCATTGCTGAATAACAGGAGTGTCAAAATACAACATAAAATTGGATAAAACAACAACAATATAATAATTTTTCAATATAATAGGATGCATTGTTTAAACTGTACAGTAATTTAATTCTAGGTAACGCTGCAAAGATTTATTTTTCATTTGATACAGTTTCATTTGTGCATCTTCAAATAAATAGAAATTAATAAAGCCATTTATTTTATTTTTCCTGTTTAGAAATTAACTGATCATTTCATTGTCATTTATAAGGGATTTATAAAGCATAAATAGTCCTCGCTTTAGATTAGGTCACAAAACTGCATGAAGTAGAGTTAATAAAGCCTTTATTAACATACAAATTAACTATCAGTATATGTCTGAATAATAAGAAATATAAATGTTAATTGTAATAGTTTATTTATCATTTACTAACTCATAATGATTAATCTTAAAAAAACAACCAACTATGCTTAAATAACTGGTTTGTAAATAATGCAATACTGAATTTAGTAATGAAAAAATAAATCATTATATAAAAAAATAACTAATTATAAAAAAATAACTATAAAAAATAACTAATTATGAAAGTACAGCTATTTAGCAGATTATAAATGTGGTTGTAAGTCAAGAATACAGCATTTGTAGCTGCAGTTATAAACTGCTTACTAGCATTTGTTAATGTAGAGTTAATGCTTAACAGATAATGAATGAACTATTTGCTAATGCTTAATAAATGGTTCATAGTTTGTAGTTATTATAAAGTGTTACCAAAAAGGGTCACATTGCAATTAGTTTTATTTCACAGGACTTTCTAGCGCTCAACACTAAGGATTTACCATTTTTTCTCTGGCCACTTTAAACTAATTGTTTCCTTGTTACAAATTTTGGTCCCACTTTATATTGTCGCTTAAACCTTTGAACTTACATAGTAACTAGATGTGTAAGTTGTATGTAACTACAATGGATTACAGTGTACTACTTGTTCATGCTTTCATCAACAGCAGGGTGGATTACTGTAACGGCCTCCTCACTGGCCTTCCCAAAAAGACAGTCAGACAGCTGCAGCTCATCCTGAACGCTATGGCCAGGATTCTGACCAGAAGCAGAAAACCAGAGCACATCACACCTGTCCTCAGGTCTTTACACTGGCTCCCAGTTACATTCAGGATAGATTTTAAAGTATTATTACTTGTCTATAAATCACTAAATGGCATAACAGATATGCTCACTGAATACAAACCTAACAGAACACTCAGATCTTTAGGATCATATAAACTAGAAATTCCAAGAGTTCAGTCAAAGCAGGGTGAATCGGCTTTCAGCTACTACGCCCCTTGCTTTTGGAATCAGCTCCCAGAAATGATCAGATGTGCTCCAACATTAGGCACATTCAAATCAAGACTGAAAACACATCTGTTTAGCTGTGCCTTTACTGAATGAGCACTGTGCTACATCCGACAGATCGCACTATCGTGTCTTTCTTTTCTTTTTTTATTATTTTATTACCTGTATTAACACATTTTCATTTGTTTTTATCTGTTTTTAATCATTATTATTATTATTATTATTATTATTATTATTATTATTATTATTATTTCTTATACTTGTCTTTTTTTACTTGTTATTACTGTTTATGTAAAGCACTTTGAATTGCCACCCTGTATGAAATGTGCTATATAAATAAACTTGCCTTGCCTTGCCTTGTTCACACTGGTACATAGTATTTACTTGTGTAATACTGGTGTAACTACATACATGTAACAACACACTGAATAGTATGTGTAAGTTGAAATGTGTAACAGGACACTAAAAAGTACACATCTGTTACAAGAATTACATAAGTGCATTATGCAACAACAATATACTTGCAGGTGTTTTTCCTCTTCCACACTTGTTTGCATACTATGTACTTCTGAACACTGTATTAGAATAAGAATGGCAGAACTAACGCTGGATTAGAAGGTTTCAGCTTGTGATAGCAGTGTAATTACAGGGTAAATCATCAGGAACTGTCCACTCAATATAAAGAGTAAAACGGTCACAAATTGCTGTGTAATATTTAAAACGTAAAGCCTTTGTGCAACTGTTTAACAACAGCAAACTTCTTCCAAAATAGTATAAGTGTATATAGAAATATACTAAATGCCTTATGTTTATATGTTGTTTTAAGGTAAATTGTAGAATCACATCAGTAATTCACATTAAAGGGGTAGTTTACCAAAGCTTGTGTTATTAATGTCCTGTTACACATTTGAACTTGCACATACTATTCAGTGTGTTGTTACATGTGTGTAGTTACACCAGTATTACACAAGTAAATATTATGTACCAGTGTGTACATACACTGTGGTTACATACTAGTTACAGTGTAACTTCACAGGTATGTAAGTGACACTTAATATAAAGTGGGACCTAAATTTTAAACAGTGTGTCAAAACAAGCAAAATATAGCAATGCACTTTTTATTCAACAAAATTGTTCTTAAAAAAACAATTGACATTTACAAAAAACATATTCTCATGCATCTAAAACTATGCACAGTTGTCTGTTCAGGCTAAAGGTCCCAGATCACCAGTTAACTATGCATGCAACATATTAAAGCAATGTTATTGTAAAGGATGATTATTAAGCCATATTAACAAAACAAAAAACAAAAAATGTAAGCAAAAGAAAGCAGGTGAAAAACGTTCCGTGTGCGATAATGAAAGAATGATCAATTGCACACGGTTAACGTTAGGCCCATTAATAATCTGTTCAAAGAATGGTTAAAGCAAAAGCTGCAGCAATTGCTGCTTACAAAGAATCTCGAGCCCTTGAAGGACTGCGAGTGCATGAGCATCGTACTTGTTTCGTTTCCAGGCACAGTTGCTTCATATTGACAAACGTTCATAAACTAAAATTCAAATTTTTAGTGATGAGCCAGCACTGGCAATTTAAAAGTTATTTTCAACCAGCCAAAGTGGCTAGCGAGAGCGGCTGTCTAACCCGCCACAGCTGAAATCTAACAACATTTGGTGAGTTGGCTATTGTTATTGTCAAGCCCTGTTTGCAACTGTATATAAATGCTGTCTAACTTACTAAAAGTACATGATTATAATCTTAACTTTGTTGTTAAATTTAAATTTTAAAAATAGAAAACTGGAAATTATCATTACAAAATAATTATTTATTTATATTTTTTATATAAGATGTATTTTATATTAACATTATATTGTGAGAAAAATATCTAAATAAATGGCATACAAAAAAAGTATATTTTTGATGAATGGATAAAAGGATGGATAGATGGATGGATAGATGGAGATAGAATAAATATAGGGGTTGATGGATGGATGTATGGATGGATATAAAAAGGATGGATGGATATATGGACAGAATGAGGATGGATAGAATGATTGAAGGAAATAGGATAGATGACTAATGGATGCGTGGATGGATGGAAGAGGAATGTATGTATGGATAGAAGGAGGATGAATGAATGAATGAATGAATAGTTGGATAGAAGGTGGATGGATAGGAGGATGGATGGATGGAAGGAGAAGGAATAAATAGATGGATGTATAGATGTATGGAGGGATAGGTAGAGGAAGGATAAATGGTGAATGAATTAATGCATATAATGATAGAATAAAAATAGTTAGATGGAGGGATGGATAGATGGAAAAAAAATGGATGGATGGATGGATGGAGAGATAGATAGTTTAACTTGAGAGATTTAATTAAAAAGTCTCATCAGACGCATCCGATAAGCACACTGCATACAGAGCTTCAGCCTGTCAGTCTTCTTCTATATTATCATATTACACCAGCAAGCACTGCTAGCTCAGTCAAGCTTAATGTTTTGTATCGACTGAAACAAGAAGTGCATTTGTGATAACGGTGATAAAAGACTAATGCTCTCAGTCATTAGATAATGACCTGTTATCCTTTGTTTTATTATGATGGCATCTTTAAAAAACTCTCAGTCTTCGCCACTTTTTTCCAATCAATTGCTGTTTGTTCATGCATGTTGATCAGTCACTTTTAAAACTGATGAAAGTTCTGCTCTAATAAGCGTTCAGAAAAGTTTTGGGTGAGATAAACGGAGAATTTTCACTGTCAAATTAAATCAGAAGGCCGATTTCGTGTAGTGTCTCCCGGTTCAATCATAAAACTCATTGTTGCAGGCGGGGGTAAAGCATTAAAGCAATTTGTCGAGCCACAAGCTGTTCATATCCAGTGTTTCTGTGGCTCTTGATAGACACATTCCCTTCACGTTCACTCATTCAGTTCCACAATCTCAGTGATCGATGAGGGACGCCGTTCGCTCAAGGATAAACCCTATCGCCATCAGCCCGGCTGAACACTACATCCCTCTCAAGGGCAAGGGGAATTAAATTGTGGCCACAAAAAAGTGACCTTTAGCTTCTGCCATACCTTTGGTTGGTGTTGTGATCATTAAGGGCAAGAAAATCTAGAAAAATAGCACTGTCAGATAATAACAATCACTGTGAAAGGTTGATATTGACAATTTTTGTCAGTTATTGCCTACTGTACACTGGAATCATTCTGTCTAAAAGAACATGCCTACTAATTCACTCACATACACTTTATCAGGTACACCTTACTAGTACCGGGTTGGACCCCCTTTTGCCTTAATCCTTCATGGCATAGATTCAACAAGGTACTGGAAATATCCCTCAGAGATTTTGGTCCATATTGACATGATGGCATCACACAGTTGCTGCTGATTTGTCGGCAGCACATCCATGATGCGAACCTCCCGTTCCACCACATCCCAAAGGTGACATGGCGCGTTATCCTGCTGGAAGTATCTATCAGAAGATGGGTACACTGTGGTCATAAAGGGATTTACATGGTCAGCAATAATACTGAGGTAGGCTGTGGCACAATGCTCAATACTAATGGGCCCAAAGTGTGCCAAGAAAATATCCCCCACACCATTACACCACCACCACCACCAGCCTTAACCATTGACACAAGGCAGAATGGATCCATATTTCATGTTGTTGACGCCAAACTCTGAGCTTACCATCCGAATGTTGTAGCAGAAATTGAGACTCATCAGACCAGGCAACGTTTTTACAATCTTCTATTGTCCAATTTTGGTGAGCCTGTGCGTATTGTAGCCTCAGTTTCCTTTTCTTAGCTGACAGGAGTGGCACCCGTTGTGGTCTTCTGCTGCTGTAGCCCATCTGCTTTAAGATTTGATGTGTTGTGCTTCAGAGATGCTCTTCTACATACCTCAGTTGTAACTGGTAGTTATTTGAGTTACTGTTGCCTTTCTATCAGCTTGAACCAGTCTTCTCCTCTGAGCTCTGACATCAACAAGGCATTTGCGCCCACAGAACTGCCTATCACTGACTATTTTCACTTTTTCTGACCATTCTCTGTAAACCCTAGAGATGGTTCTGTGTGAAAATCCCAGTAGATCAGCAGTTTCTGAAATACTCAGACCAGCCTGTCTGACACCAACAACCATGCCACGTTCAAAGTCACTCAAATCACTTTTCTTCCTCATTCTGATGCTCAGTTTGAACTGCAGCAGGTCATCTTGACCATGTCTACATGCCTTAATGCATTGAGTTGCTGCCATGTGATTGGCTGATTAGAAATTTACGTTAACGAGCAGTACAACAGGTGTACCTAATAAAGTGGCCGCTGAGTGTATATGCTGCTATAAAACGTCATGTTACATTTATTTTAAAAGAGACAAATATGAAAATTATGTATTAGATATAAGTGCAATAGGCACTTACTGTGATTATTAGTTGTCCCCAAAATAATTGTGTTGATTCAGCTCATTCTAACTTAGAAACTTAAAAAAAAATTTTGAGTGAACAAACAAACAAGAAAAAAAGGTAAAAAATGAAAAGAAGATATGATTAATTGAATTTACTCATTTTAAATTTTTATTTTAATGTAACATTTAGTTTGTTTGTTTAAATTCAGCCCATATAAATTGTTTGTGAATTTATGTAAATCCAATGAATATTTTTTTTCAGAAAACTGCTGATGTAGAAAACCTACTGAAGTACCAAAGTGCTAAGAACTACTTGACAGGAGATAATGTCCACAACATTCAATGATTTGAGTACCAGATGCTGGTTAGCAGACAAAAAAGGATTGAAGTCACAACACAGGACACTTGCCAGTGAAGGGTTTTGGTATATGTGCCAAAAAAGAAAATAAATAAATAAATAAAATCCTGCCATGTGCAGAAACTAATTTTCTACTTGAAGTGTGGATGAGCCATTTCACTACACTTTTAAAATTTATTTATTATTTTTTTAAACCTTTGTGTACCACTGGGCCGTGTCTGGATGGGTTTTGTTTTTGGAGCTCTTTGCAATCCTTTATTTGTTTTAACAGCAACAGATAATTGAGTTGGTGGAATTAATTGTCTTTCTGTCCTGTGGCTACACCATCTGTGAAATCATCAAACATGCTTCTCATGCAAACTTTATAGAAAGTTCATTTAGCCTCAGCAAACAGGAAATAAGAAGATAAGGCCCTTGGCGAGACAAACCTTTACCAAAAATATGATATTAATTTATTTTATATACAGTGCATCCGGAAAGCATTCATAGTGCTTCACTTTTTCTACATTTTTTTATGTTACAGCCTTATTCCAAAATAGATTAAATTGATTTATTTCCTCAAAATTCTACACACAATACCCCATAATGACAATGTGAAAAAAGAGTTTTTGAAATTGTTGCAAATTTATAATTTCAATGTTGAAAATGTAATAAAACTAACACTTTTCTTTTACATTTAATAGTTTTAAGCTGCATCCCAAATGGCACACTATACACAATGCACTTATGCACTATGTACTTATGCACTTGCACACTTAACAGTATAGCATATGTATGCAGTGTGTTCCCAAATGAAACACTAATGTTTTTTTTTTACTAAGCAGAAGTTTAAACTGCTTCCCTGATGAAAATTAGTGAAATAAATGACCAAAGAACCTGATAATACTTGCCATGAGTATAATCGCATTCACCATGGGGAGGCGCTTTAATCACTCTTGTAGGAGAATTTTGCTTTCACAATCCAAAATAAATAAAGTAATGCAACATGTGCGGCCGATAGCTCCGCCCCTTGCTCTACGTGAGCAAAGCTGCGGTTGTTGAGTGCGTGAAGTGTCTAACATTCCACACTTCATTTCACCGGCTGAATGAGTGCATCATCCGGGTAACTGAAGTGCACTTATTATTTTTATAGTTTTCAGTGTGAACGCACTACTTACACTATTTATACTACAAAATGGCGTAGAATAGTGCATAAGTATGCGATTTGGTACGCACCTTTTGTGATATATTGTGTAGTTTGGTTGTGTGTATGTTATTACTAAAACTGTGGCATGAGCTGGCAGTTGTTTTTCTGTTATGTTAAAGGTTTACTTGTTTATATATTATTTCTTATACAATATATTGCTTCAAAATGTCAATAAAACCACTTTGTTAAATTGTAGACTTAAATTTTCTGCATCAAAAGCATGTTGGTGCATATCAAATCTCTAAATAAACAACAAATCATGAAGAATGAGCAGCTGTTCTTGAAGAAGACATTCATTACAGTCTCTAAACCAAGCTTTTATGACATACAGCAACACATATGGAATATAGAGTCATGTCTGACATTTTCACATCATCTGCCTTTAGTTCTCAGGCTCTTTTATTTTTCTTCCTTGTGGAGAAGTAAAAAAAGGTGAAGTTAAAAATAAATCAAAGGAATTCAATTAAACGGTGAGGCGTAACACATGAGAGGACCCAAATGAAAACTTAATGGCACTCCTTGGTTAGCATTATGTATTTATGTGAGGCACATTCATTTTTACGCATTGCCAGATTGTTAAAGTTTCTGCAAAGTTGTACGTGTTAGTTGTGTGAATGAAAATGCTTTTATTTAATTAATTTATGCTACTTATTCATTCTGAATTTGATATATTCATATACACTGCCTGCTAGAAGGTTTTCAGGTTTTTGAAAGAATAACAGTAAAAGTGTTACATGTTATTTTATTTAAAAAGAGCTGATATTGTATTTATAAAAATATGTCTCCATGGTGTTATTTAATTTAGTTTGACCTACTGTTGAACTTTTGAAAAGTTTTGATATACATATCTTAAATAGGTCATCCATATCTGTGTGTAGCAAGTGGCATATTTTTTCCTTACTCATTATAGAACTCTATTTACTTTTTGTGTATTTATTATTTTAATTCAAATGTTTTACTTACTCTCACTCATTTTCCTTCATATCACTTTGAAAAGAGCCGCCAATTACTCTGGCAATTGTTTTGCGCAGCAGATGCAAAATTGAATTATATAAATGATCCAACTCATTGGAAACAAGAAGCCTAAAATAAGTTGCTCTGTATATTTTTTTGTTGCCCGTTTCAAATGACAGATCCACTAGGGGGCACTGTCTACATTTTTCAGAATCTGAAATATGTTACATAGGATATGTTTTAGTGTACGTTTAGCGAACCAAAAACTTCCCTAAACCCAACCAATAGCCAATCCAAAATTTTCAAACCAAGATGTACTGTATGACAAGCCCCATCCACTCTTGGACATGTACAAAACACATATGTATCTGAAGCATACAAAACATAACCCTAGAAACATATGTTTTAGATTCGCAAAAATGTAGACAGCACCATCTACTGGATTTGTAATCTGAAATGTACCATAAAACGTATCCTAAGTAACGT
>CAIGQZ010034999.1:6897601-6908580 GCA_903798205.1 Danio tinwini | reverse complement strand
AAATGTATTTAAAAAATTTGCATTTTTAAAGTGGCCATGACTGGGGTACACCCCCTATTCTTTTATACAGGATCAGGGCTTTACATTAACACGCGCCAACCCGCCAAATGCGGCTAGATTTCCCCTGTGGCGGGTTAGACAGCTTCCGCCACTAGCCACTTTGGCTGGTTGAAAATAATGTTTCAACTGTAGTTTTCTTAAAAGCAGGGTTTGACAATAAAGATGGCCCAATATGCATGCAAATGTGATCTTAGAATCGAGAATCAGCTAGATTATGTTTGCGGGAGCAAAAGAAAGCAGCTGAATACCGAATGAAAGGATGATCACTCGCTCGCACAGGTGATGTGATGCGCGTGACTGTTTAAAATGTGTGCACGCTCCCGTTTCCTTGTGTGAAAGAACCGTGCCTAAACGCAGCTGCTGCGATCGGTTCTCTTTCAAATAGACTAGACAAAAATGTATCCTCTTGCACTCATAGTTTTACTGCTTTCAAGAGCTCAATTTGTCTTTTGATAAGCAGCACTGATTACTTATGCTTTAACCATTCTTTGAACAGATTATTAATTGGCCTAGCGTTAACCTTGTGTGATCATCCTTTCATTATCACACACGGAATGTTTTTCACCTGCTTTCTTTTTACAGGTATTTTTTGGTAATATGGTTTATCATTTTTTTACAATAACATTGCTTTAATATGAGATTAACAAACAATTTATGAGTAGCTAACTGGTGATCTGAGACCTTTAGCCGCCAGGACACTGTGCATTGTTTTAGATGCACTACAACAGTTATTTTTTTATGTCAATTTTATTAAATTTTTTTAAATAAATGTTTTGTTAAATAAATAGTATACAGCTATATTTTGCTTGTTTTTACATTTAAAATTGGGGATACGAAATAATAATTTATTTATGTTTGGTATGGTCAGAGATAAATTTGGTAAATCCTTAATTTGAGCTCTGAAAAGTGATGTGAAATAAAAACTAATTGTAATACAACACTATTAAACCATGGCCCATTTGCTCATACACAACACACACAAAATTAAATTAATGAGGAGGCATGTGGCCATAACACAAAATCTAATTCAAGTAATTTTAGTGGGTCAAAGTCAAATTTATGCATATAAAATATATTTTCCCAACAACAAAATTGTGGCTAGTAAAAATGGCGAGTGGCTAGCAATGTTGGAAATCTACTAGCCACAGTATGTGGCTGGTGATTAAAAAAGTTAATGTCAAGCCCTGTATGGGATGCTATATAAATATTTGTGTATATATTTTATATTAGTTCCAATATTAGTACCCAAATCAAAACTGGAACTAATCTAACAAAATAACTTAAGATCATGGTGCAAAGATTAGTGGATAGCAATGAATATGTTAGGGAAAAGCTCTTTTATATATTAAAAAAGAAAAATCAAGAGAACCTTAAATAATTCAAAAAGAAACAGTCGATTTGAATTTAAACGTATTAATGGTCCTAATGATGTTAGATGACCACTCTTGCTTTCATGAATAGAACTATTTAAAGGTGCAGTAGGTGACTGTCTTCAGAAACCTTTTTTGTTGTGCTGGTCGAAAGTCTCTTCACATTCCAATTGTAGTGATTAAAGTAAATGATCTAAATGTGTTTATATGTGTTTTTATATTCTGGGTAAGACATAAGACAAAAAAAATTCATCCAATTAAATATTGTCAGGCCAATAATTCCCATAATTCTGATAAGTAGCCCAAACTGTCTGTCAACAAATGTAGACAAATGTTTGTGCATCTGTGCAGCCGTTCACACAGATCTGCTGTTACATGCGTGTTAACCTCCACACGAGAGAGAGAGAGAGAGAGAGAGAGAGAGAGAGAGAGAGAGAGAGAGAGAGAGAGAGAGAAGACACTTCACTTCACTGCCAACACTTTAAATCAACGCGAGACACATATTTCAACAAACTCACAAACTACAGACAGAACTTTCTAAACATGACTGAAGAGGAACAAACGAAAATTATCCAAGGGAGGGACAGACAGCAGCACTGGCTGGCAGATATGTGTGGATGTGCCACAGCCTGAGAGACAGTAAATAAACTCATTTGTGTGTGTGTGTGTCATGTATGTATTACTGTATACTTCTTTGCTGTCTGCCACAGTGACCCTTTTGTCTGTGTGTGTTTTTGTGTCAAACACTGTGGTCTGAAATGTTCACATGTTCTTATTTCTAACATTGTCTATTTCAGTTTAAATTATTAAGACAGTTTGCTTCTATTCTTTATCTTGATATGTTATTGTAGTTTTATATTTGTCTTCCTACTTCAAGCTTTGGCAATATTGTAGTGAGACATGATCTAGTGGGTTAATACGATATAGCATTTTGGCAGATCGTCTACTGCACCTTTAATAAGACTGTTTTGTCTTAATGCATTAAAACATATTGTCTGTATTCACAATCTGTCTGTCTATCTAGTGTTATATTTGATCAGTTCAATATGTCCTTGCCAAATAATGATAGAAAACTCTTGTCAAAACATTCAAAAACGTCATTTTTTTATCTGAGATCATACAAATATCAGATACACTTCAGACTCGTTTTGCTTTCCTCTCCTTTTACGCTGCAGTTTATTTGTGTGTGTGTGTGTGTTTGTTCTTCCATCCCAGCACTACTTTAATAAAATGTGCCGTACCTGAGCTAAGAACCGTTATAATCCCTGAAGGAAGCCAATAATAACTTTCAAGCTGTGACCCCAAAAAGTATTAAGACACTTACGACATACTTAAAAATGCATGACTGGCATTGAGCATTGCTGATCATTACAAACTAAAACACACACATATAGAAACTGTCAGGCAGAAAGTGTGGATATCGTTTGCTATTTTTGTGTAGACGTTTGTAAAAAAATAAATGCGGAAGGATTCAGGGAGTCTAAAAACATAAAACATGAAATCAAATAATAATTTATTTTTATTTAAGGTTTGCAATTGCAAATCCAATTAGATCCACTTGTTTGGTAAACAAAACAAGTGTTGTATAATGTATCTGCTAAAACAGGGGCTGCCAAACTTTTCAGCCTGTGACCCCAAAAATAACAATGCCAGTGACTCGTGACCCCCACTATCCTCTGATGTGATTATAAATACACAAATCTTGCATGTTGCTTCATTTTTGGAGTAATTGTGGAGACTATCCTCCGTCTTCAGTCATGGCCTGTATTTATTTTTAATGTACGTGAGTGTCGTAAAGGTGTCAGAAAGTTGAACCTGGTGCTATTAAATCAATCTGCTGCATCTGACGCTATTGCTGTGTCTTTAATATAACGTAATCACCCTAGGAGTCGGAATCTAATGGGAAAAAATAATATTAATAATAATCAAATGGCTGAAGGATTTTGTTGCTGTTGTTTTTGTAATTTAACCATTAACTACTATTTTTATATTCTGTAGGTTATGGATAAAATATGATAATTCCTACTACCTAATTCTAATATTTACATCCAACATAAAATTTATTTGATTTTTGGAAATCACCAAGCGAGCCCCACTCATTGTCCCGCGACCCCCCCCCCCTTTCGAGAATCACTATGCTAAAAGACAGAAAATATTAATTTAAAATCTCTATTTTAAATAATTGTATAAACATTGGCATATTATTCAACAACATTACTCAAATTAATGTAAAATCTGAATAATTATGCAGTTGAAGTTAAACTTGTTAGTGATTTTTTTTTTCTTTTTCTTTGTCAAATATTTTTCAAATGATGTTTAAAGAATTTTTCACAGTATTTTGTATCATATTTTTTCTTCTGGAGAAAGTCTTATTTGTTTTATTTTAGTTAGAATAAAAGCAGTTTTTAATAAAAAACAAAAACAAAAAACATTTAAGGTCAATGTTATTTTTTAACAGCAATTGCTCCCAAAGTGGGGGTCGCAGGACAATGAGGGGGGGGGGGGGGGGGGGGGGGGTCGCTAGAAGATTACCAAAAATTTAATAAATTTGATTAAACTATTAGAATGACCATATTTTATCCAAAAGGTACTGAAGAACAAACTAGTAGTTAATATTAACATTGCTTACATGTTATTAATAAACATTGAAACAACAACATGTAAATAAAAAGCCATCAGTCTTTAGATTTTTATTTTTATTTATTATTTTTTTTTTTTGCGACTCCTGGGGTAATTAAGTTATATTAAAGACACAGCAATAGTGTCAGATGCAGCAGATTGATTTTATGGCACCAGGTTAAACCTCCTGACACCTTTACGGCACTCACGTAACATATATGAGCAATTCCATGCAAATGTCAACCTTGCCATGAGAAAAATAAAATTTTCATCAAAATAGCGAAACTGTTTCTACACTTTTTGTGCAAGAAACTATTTTACAGTACTTTAGAATAACTTAAAAATGTATCTGTCAATGTTTTCAAACTTTTATATTTAATTTACTAAAGTCACACAAGTGGCAATTTCATATCTGCCACATCCATAACAGAGAAATGTCACATCCAGAATGAAGCTTTTCCCTCATAAATGCAAAAATGTCAAACAAAATAAAATCTACGAAATTTGTTCTATTGTGAGCCGACTCTTATCCTTTTGATTAGCATTGTTTATTGTGGGTTGTGCAGTTTAATTCACAGAATTTCTACAAAGTATGTTGTATACTCGCTGCAAACTCGCAGAGGTTTTTTGTCACATCCATAACGCATGTTTATTTTCCACATTTAAAATAAAAAAAAATTTACAGATAGAAATTTTTCTGATCCTATAACTCTGTGGTTAGTTGTTTTGGAAAATATAAACTGATGTTTCAATATCATATTAACACACTTTCTATGTGAATTTACATTTTGAGTTTTTACTGAAAACATCACATCCAATTGCTCATATACAGGTCACAACTAATAGTCCCCAAGTGGCGTTCTCCAAAATTAAACTACGAATAGATTTGGGCCTATTGGTATGTGTGTTTCATTGTGCGCAAGGTTTATATATTCATAACCACTTCAGAAAATATTGGGGGTTGCGAGTCACTGGCATTGTTATTTTGGGGGTCGCGGACTGAAAAGTTTGGGAACCAATGATCTACAGAACAAAACATTGTTATACAATGATTTGCCTAATTAACGTAGTTAAGCCTTTAAATGTCACTTTAATCTCAATACTAGTATCTTGAAAAATATCCTATGTCATGATGGGAAAAGATCAAATAAATCAGTTTAAAGAGTTATTAAGTTTAGAAATGTGTTGAAGAAAGGTTTCTGTTAAACAGAAATTGGGGGAATTGCGTGCGTGCTTGAGTGTGTGTGTGTGTGCGTGAGTAATATATAAAATGCAGAGGGCAAACTTGCGTGTCCTTACCGTGAGTCAGCAGTGGCCTGAAATGGCTTGACTTTCAAGGCTTTGTCCACTCTCTCCAAGCGCGCTGAAATATAATCATCAATCACGCTAAAGGAGAGAGTAGGGTGGCATTTCCCTCCCTGGTAATTTCCCCTCAGTGAATGGCATGCTTTTAAGATTTTTATGCTTGATAATGGACCACTGATTGCTCTTCTCTGAAAGCACGCGCAATTTTCAGAGAGATGCACTTTTTTTACTGTCCCTCCACTGGCTTGTGGAAGAATGGAGAGCGGATCGTTTTGATTGCAGCGGAAAGCACGCAGAGATGCTGGATTTGTCTGTGTTTACAGCGGATTATGGAAAAGACAGGCTAAGAAGAGGCAGAGGTGCTTTAGTCAGATTAGGAGCGCTGCTTCCACTTACCTCACGTTACCCACAATTCCCAGTGGGTTTCATCAGTCTGCTGTGTATTACAACTGCACTACAGCATCAATGAAATTGTGAGTTATGAGTTGGCAGACTGAGAGAGAACACAGATTAGTGTTTTCACAATACTGGAATTTAGACACACTATAAAAATGTAAAGACAACTTTTTTATGTTGCTTTAACTTATTTTAATAAGTTATTAATGTTCCAACTAACTCTTTAAAGTTATACAAAGTTTACCTGAATATTTTGTCAGTTTGATTGATATAAGTTTAGATGACTATAAACGTTTATTTAATTCAACTAAAAAAATTAAGGCAAGAATTTTTTACAGTGCAGTATCTTTTAACAAAGGCTCAGTGTAAATATGTACCCCTATATACATTTCAGGAGATTGCTAATTATGTAGTAAGAAGTACGGATAGCTGCATTTTGTCTTTAAAATGAATGCTATGGGGCGGTATGATGCCGTTTCTTTTCGCACTTACCAGCTGACTGCCTTTCTCTGTACGGATGGCTTTCCCGCTGTTACCAGTTTGTCCAGTATATCACCATGAACTTCGGTGGACTTGAGATGCAGAGAGGAGTTGACCATGACGACGGGATTCAAGTCCAGCGAAGAACAGTTCCAGAAAATGGGTTCGACAAAAACAAAAGCCAAAACATTAGTAAATAACAGGGTGAGAATGTGTTGACATCTGAAAACGTGGTAAAAATAAGGCAAGGGCTTTTCTTTTTCTGGATTGCTTTTTAAAACTCTTGGTTGGGTTTAGGGAAGTGGGTGGGTCAATCTGTGCTTTTGAAAACACTATTGGTTGGGTTTAGGGAAGGAGGAGGGTGGGTCAATTGATCGGTCAGTAGGTGCGAATGATACTCACAAGAGAAATTTGAGATCTAAAAAGCATACACAGCAGCCTCTGGTGAATTCGAGAAAACAAAAACTGCACAAAAAAAAACCTGTAGCTCCTGGGATGTATTTAGCACTCGTAATCAGAATGACCCTGGGTTGGTATCTTTGAAACAGTACCTTAAAAGATATTGTCACGATCACCAGCGATCTACAACAAGAGATTGCTGGTAAATACACTCACATTCACATGAACTACAAATTCTGCCTCATATGGACTACAAAACCCAGTCATGCCACACACACACTCACCTGCTTCAAGTCACCATTGATTAGACACTCAAAGCTGAAGCTGCTTTTGGACTGATTCCTGCACTATAAATACAGCACACTAACACTCAGTTGTTGCTGAGTCTTGTTATCTGTTCTAGTGTTATTACAACGCATTTTCTTTTGTCTAACTTTGCCTGGTTTTATAACAATTATGGAATAGTTGGCGGTTCATTCCACTGTGGCAACCTCTGATAAATAAGGGACTAAGCCAAATAAAAATTAATAAATGAATGAATGAATATACAGCGGGGGCTAATAATTCAGGAGGGCTATTCATTCTGTACATTTTGTCCCTTTGTTGAAGCCCAAGTACATGTAAAAGAGAAGTCTGCATTGAAGAATTGAGAGCAGTATTGCATTCTCTGCTGCCACATATTACTGATAAAACCTTAAACCAGCAGAGTTCACAGCATGCAAAATGAGCCTTAGAACTCTGGATAAATGACTAGACTGTACTGGACTTGAATGCCATAACACACATTAGTGTGTGTGTGTGTGTGTGTGTGTGTGTATATTGTTTCAGTGGAAAAGCTAATGAATCTTTTCAAATACTGCAGTATCAAAACATATCAAATGCTGATACTTTTGACAGCACACAGATCAAAGTTCACGGTTTGAAATGAAGGATGGCAAATGTGTTTAGCATTCAGGCTGTTTGGAGGTAGATGTTCTGTGTCCTCAATCAGCTTTAAATGCTTAGTGGGTGAGAAGCAAATGATTCACATGTCTGAAGCCTTTTGAGGTGATAAATGGAGATTAGGCTGTTGTGTGATGAAGCTCATGAAGCATTTATGCAATATGCAGATGGAGTCCTCATGCACAATAGATCGCTTGAAAAAAAAGACGTTATGTGGAACATGTAAGCAAATTATGGTGTACCGGAGATGAAACAAATAGGACATGCTTTGATTTTGTGGTTCGGTATAAGGCAACATAAAATTGACTATTGTGGCTCATGCATGCATTTTATGGACAGAAAAATACATATTTCAGGTCAGGTTTGCCTGAAAATTTGAAATAAAAGGAGCAATTTAGTATTAATTGTGATATTTGCATGATATTTAAGTACATTCCATATTTCGACCACCCCTAATTCTCGAATGCACTAATTTTGTTGCATTATTTGAATAATTTATATATAGTGGCTGTATTTGTGGTCTTAAAGTGTATATATGGTGAATTAGTTTATTTATTTATCTATTTATTTATTTATTGTTATATATATATATATATATCAATAAATAAATAAACTCATGTATATACTGAGATCACAAGAAGAATAATCCTAATTAAATGGTAAAGTATTTCTATATAATGTCATTTATTTGTTTGTTTGGTTGGTTGTTTTCTTTCTTTCTTTCTTTGTGTGTTTATGCTTGTATATGTGCGTATGTATGTATTCATTAATGCATTCATTGATTCATTCATTTATTCATTCGTTCCTTCATTCATTTAATAATTTGTTTATTTATTTATTTATTTATTTATTCATTTATTTATTATAATTTTTTTATTGTTAATGACACTACGGTAATAATAATAAAAAATATATATTAACTTTTTCTCAATTTCTCATGTCAATAAGTAAGGTTTAACTTTTTTCCCTTTGAATAATTAAATAGAGATGTTTAATAATTTATTATGCAAAAATTAATGATTAGTTAAGTCACTAATATACTGATTAGTTAAGTCACTTATATTTAGTATAATATGACCGAGATCACAAGAAGAATACTAATTAAATGGTGATGTCTACATAATGTCATGTGTTTGTCTGTTCGTTTGGTTCTTTCTTTCTTTCTTTCTTTGTGTGCGTATGCATGTATGTATTTATTAATTCATTGATTCATTCACTGATTCATTCACTGATTCATTGATACATTAATTGACTTATGCATTGATTTATCTGTTTATTTATTTATTTAATCAATTACTGGTAATTACACTGCAGTAATAACAAAACTATATTTACTTTTTCTCAATTTTTCATGTCAATAAGTGAGTAAGATTTAACAAATTTTTCCTTTGAATAATTAAATTGTGATGTTTGATATTTATTATGCAAAAATGAGTTGTTGTCCTTTAATTTGATTGGTTAAGTCACTTATATTTAGTATTATATAACAGAGATCTATGTATTTGTTTGTTTGTTTGGTTGGTTGGTTGTGTCTTTCTTTATTTGTTTATTTGTGTGCGTATGCATGTATGCACATATGTTTGTATTCATTGATTCATTGATTAATTTGTTGATTAATTCATTCATTCATTCATTCCTTCATTTGTTTATTTATTTATTTAATAATTAATTAATTTATGTATTTATTTATTTATTCATTGTTAAAGACACTACAGTAATTAAAAAACTATTTCATATTGGATAAATTTCCACATATTCATCTGAATCTGATTTGAGTAAATCGGAATTCATATGATTTTTTTCCCACTTACGCATACATGGGCCATATCCAATCTGTGCCACATAGGAGAAAACAAAATCAGAATTGAATCACTTTAACCATGCAGTGTAAATGCAGCCTAAATATTTTTTTTTACATTTAGTGTAGCTTGATTGGGATCATCAGGGAAAAAAAAAAAACAAGAGTACTATAGTTTGCATAAAGGATAAATTTATAATTGCATACATTGATTAAAGAAAAAAAAATCATATAGAGTAAACTGTGTATTTGTTTGTGTTTCAGGATGGACATTCAGTTTTATTATACATTCAGTCCAATACTAGTACATGAACTCTGCTGTTTAGCTCACAATTCGCTGTTTGCTCACTAAAGCAAATCAAACTCTATCGATTATACATGCAATCAGAGAACATTTCTGCTCTTTGCAATGTAAACCCACAGCATGATCCGTATATGCTCTCCACTGGGAAGGCATTGAGATGAAAATGAGAGCATGTTGTAGGTATTTTTGCAGTCGGCCAAGGTTTGAAGGGCATCAAGCTGCATTGTGTGAGGGCTCTTTCTGTCCTTCTCCTGTATGCCCAAAGGGAATGAAGCTTTGCTGATGGAGCACCTCAGAAGCTGAAACAGATGGCTTTTTCTTGTCTGCAATAGAACAGAGCTACTCTACGCTACAATAAAGAGTCTTGTCAGCACTTTCTAATGTCTTCATCAGTGGTGTAGAGTACGATTGCTGGGATTTTACATACTGTTGAAGTCAGAATTAATACCACCCCCACCCCCTTTATATTTTTATTCCCAATTTCTGTTTAATGAAAAGCAGATTTTTTTTAACACATTTCTAAGCATAATAGTTTTAATAACTAATTTGTATCTTTCCCATGATGACAGTACATAATACTTTGCTAGATATTATTCAAGACACTAGAATTCAGCCTAAAGTGACATTTAAAGGCTTAACTCGGTTAATTAGGAAGGTTAGGGAAATTAGGCAAGTCATTGTATAACAGTGGTTTGTTCTGTAGACAATCAAAAAATACCCTGCTTAAGGGGGCTAATAATATTGACCCTAATTGGCTTTATAAACTGCTTTTTTTTCAAGCCGAAATAAAATAAATCCAGAAGAAAAAATATTATAGGAAATACTGTGATTAAATTCCTTGATCTGTTAAACATAATTTGGGAAATATTTTCAAAAAAAAAATTCACAGGAGGGTTTATAATTTTGACTGTACAGTTACGGCCCAAAATCCAAAAATCTATTAATAAAAATCAAGATTTAAGCCGAACATATGAAACACACAGATGCTTGAATATGACAGATTGAGAACTAGAACTAAAATAACAAAACGTGACTATGAAAAATTTATACAGCATCCACTACCTGCTACAAAATAAGCAAAGTATCAAAATAAATAAATGAAGCAAAATGGTTAACATTACGAATGTTAAAGGATCAAAAAATTAACATTAGGAATGCTAAAGGATCAAAGTTAACATATTACGAATGCTAAAGCATTAAAAAGTAAACACATTTACGAATGCTAAAGCATTAAAAAGTAAACACATTTACGAATGCTAAAGCATCAAAAAGTTAACATTACGAATGCTAAAGGATCAAAAAGTTA